>VDFB02115174.1:0-60401 GCA_007258455.2 Sequoia sempervirens | reverse complement strand
GAATTGCATATCCTATAATAAAACATCATGCACTATGGGTGCATTTCAAATTAACCCACCTCCCATTGTTTGAAATAAAACAAATGATCTACAATTTATTTCCTGCAATTTGCATTCTAAAAATCAAGTTCACCTTCCTACAATACTTACCAAATTTCCAGTGTCAATATCGACTAAATTTTCCCTTCCTTTTGTTTCACCTTTTTTCTTGCAACTCAAGATTACGACAGAGTCAATAATGACAAAAAATGAGTGATAAAGGAGAATTATGATGGGAAGAAATTATGGTTGCAGTTAATGTCACTTCACACATGCAAGCCATCCTCTCACTCAAATTTCAAATCAGCTCATTTCAAATTTTCTAATGTAGCCTAGTATGAATTGGCACATGGGAAATATATTTGCATCTTTTCTTTGCCCCCCCAACCTAAATTTGGACATGTGTCTTCACATGTGAGATGGGAGTGGTGATTTGACAAGGAGTAATGACATGTTATGTGAATGTCCATACTAACATACAATGATTAAATGAATGCACTTAAAAGATGATTAAAAGATAGCAATTAATGTGCACATACCTGAATGTGTGGAGGATTCATTGCAAATATTGTGGAGAAAGTACCACTTTCCTTTTAGGGAAATAAATTGAGCAATTAATGAAGATGAACTAGAATGAGGTGAGGTGGAATGAAGTGATTGAAGAGAGAGAAAGGTGGCGATGGATGTGTGGATGGGCAGATGGGTGAAGAAATGGAATTCTACATAAGTGGAATTATTTATTATGAGAAGTACGTACCCTAATTAGCCAGAAGGAGGGACACTAGGTCCACTTCCTTTGGCTACAGGAAGCTCAGGTGTTGGATGTTAGGTGAATTGTTGTAGGAACTCTTCTTTGGAAGTTGGCTTGTGATATAATTTGAGGTGATGACCATTGATAAGTAATTTGAATCTGATGGGGTCAATGGTAGTAAGTTGAACTCAATTAGGAAAGACCTCAATGACTTCATATGGTCCTAGCCACCTTGTCTGCAATTTTCCTACATTGTCCTCATATCTTGAGTCATAGATCAGGGCCCAATCTCCTAGTTGGAATTTTTTGTCCTTGATAAATTTATCATGCCACTTGATTCTCTAATTTTGTACTACCCCTGTATGATGCAAGGCTGCTCTTCTTATCTCATCCAAAAAATTTAGCTACATAATTCTTTCTCTTTGTGCCTCATAAATATCCATCCCCAAATCCATTGTAGTCCAAAGATTCTTATATTCAAATTCAATAGGCATCATGGTTGTCTTTCCATACAACAACTGAAAAGCAGTGAATCTTGTAGTTGTTTCTAGGTTGTCCTATAGGACCAAATAGCTTCTGGTAAATTTTTTTCCCAATCCTTTCTATGAATAGCTACTGTTTTGGTCAGAATGGCTTCAATTTCTCTATTGGCCACCTCAACTTGGGCATTAGCCTAGGGGTGATAAGGATTTGAATTCATGTGCCTTATGTTGTAGTCATTAACTAGTGTTGCAACAAGGGCTGATGTGAATTGAGCCCCTTGATCAGTCACTATTTCTCTTAGGACTCCATATCTTGTGAAAATATCCTCATAAAGAAATTTTGCAACCTTGTTATCTCTTGCATGCTTCATGGCCTTAACTTCTACCCACTTTGTCACATAATCAGTGCAACCAATATATAAGACTTACCATTTGATGGAGGTTCAATGGGTCCCATAAAACCCAATCCCTACTTTTCAAAGGGAGTGATTACTACCTAAGGGAAAAGTGGCATCTCATCATATCTGGTTGGTCTACCCATTTTTGACATTTATCACATTTTTTGGTATACCTTCCTGGGTCCCTATGGAGTGTTGGCCAGTAATATCCTATGTTCAAAAGCTTCATTGCTTTCCTCTTGGCTACAAAGTGTCCTCCACATGGTTCATTGTGACATGCATGTAAAATTCCATATGTCTCATGGGTATGTGCAAGATCATCATGGAAAAAACAAGCCCTTAAGTGGCAAAAAATTTAGAAAAATCAGAGTTAGGCGACTTGATGTAAAAATTTGAATAAGTTATCTATATTATTTCAAAAATATGTAAGAATAGAATATGTAGCAAATTGAATATAGTATCTAAACTACTAGGATTTTTTATTTATTTCAAAATCAATTTGGTGAAAATTTGAAATTTCAATGCAGTAGTACTTAAGTTTCAAGGAAAAAATAAGAAATATGTGTTTGTCTAACCACCCTAACCACAATAAAATGATAATATTTTTTTATAATATTTTAGATTTAAGTAGAACCTTGTCCCAATGTGATGCATTTTATTTGTAATTTTTTCCAAGTAATAATTAATTTTCAATTTTTATTACAATCTTTAAAAAAATATAAAACTCGTGAGTGTTCCACTCACCTTAACTTGGTCAAAACTTCATGATTTTTATTTTATCCTATAGTATGTGAAGCATAGAATGTGACATATTTTTGATTCAAAAATGTGGATATATCGCTTGAAAGCTATAGATGTTTTCACCAGCCTCTCAATCGTGACTTTAGTCATAATTCAAATAGAAAATGAATAATAATTATTTATTAAATTCAAAGTAAAGCATAATTTATATTGGTGGAAAGTTGAGAAGCTCCTTTAAAAATCTTTTTCTTTTCATCAATTTTGGGTAAACAAAAGTTCGTTAGCCACATACCCATCATATAGCCACTTTTTGGCCCATTATGATCCTGCACATACCCTCATCTTCTCTCACACATCTCCTCATAACATGGTCTAGTCAAGTATAAAACAAACATCCAACAATCCAAGAGAAAGGAAAAGACTTTTCAATGAGTGCCCTTTTCTCTTTTGGAGAGAAGTTAGAAGGAACTCTACCCGTGACAAAATAATTGGCTATGTCAGCATACCAGGGTGTTTGTATACCAAGGGAGAATAGATGCTCATCAGAGAAAGAGTTATCTATGGGCTGATTTTCTTCTAATGTAGTCATCCTTGAAAGAAAATCTGCAACAACATTGGCCTTCCTTGGCTTGTCCACAATGGTTATATCAAATTCTTGCATCAACAATAACCATTTTGGCAACCTACCTGTGATCAAAGATTTATTCATGAGATATCTAATGGTTGCATGATCAGTGTGCAAAAATATTTGGTAGCCTATTATGTAATGTTTGAATTTGTTCAGTTCATAGATTACTGCCAACATTTCTTTCTCTATCACTATATAATTTAATTAAGCTCCTTATAATTTTTTCCTAACAAAGTAAATGACATTTTCAACAACTTCCTTTTGTCCTAAGACTCCTCCTATGGTATAATCTAATGCATCAGTATGGATGTGGAAAGGAAGCTCTTAATTAGGTCCTTTGAGTATAGTAGCATGAGTCAAAGTTTCCTTCAAGTTAGAAAATTCCTTATCATAGGCTTCAATCCACTAAAATTCAACATCTTTAGTGAGAAGAGTATACAATGGTGTTGCTACCTTGCTAAAATCCTTGATGAAACACCTATAATATCCTGCATTACCCAAGAAACTCCTAACATCCTTTTGTTTTGCATGTGTGGGTAGATTTGTGATTACCTCAATCTTTGTAGGATCTACTTGAATTCCCTTCTTGGAGATGTAGTGGCCAAGAACTACACCTTCCTGCATCATCATGAAGCACTTTTCAATGTTTAAGGAAAATTTGTGGCCTTCAAATCTCTATAGGACTCTCTTGAGATTTTCCAATGGTTGATTAAAATTAACACCATAAGTGGTAAGGTCATCCATATAAATTTCCATGCAATCATGAGAAATGTCTTAGAATATGCTAATGACTACCCTCTGAATAGTTGTAGGTGCATTGCGTAAACCAAATGGAAGTACCAAATAGGCATAGGCCCCCCATGGATAGGTAAATGTGGTCTTCTCCTAGTCCTCTGGTGCAATTTGGATCTGGTTGTAGCCACTGAATCCATCTATAAAAGAAAAGTATTGCTTTCCTTCAAGTGTGTCCAAAACTTGATTAATGAAGGGTAAGGGAAAGTGGTCCTTCTTGGTGGCAGCATTAAGTTCCCTATAATCAACACAAACTCGCCATTTCCCTCCTTTCTTGGGAACAATCACTAATGTAGATACCAACTGACTATCTGAAATGGGGTAGATAAATCTCACATCTAGTAATTTCTTCAGTTCCCCTTTTACAATTTCTCTTAGTGTAGGGTTAATTCTTCTTTGTGGCTACCTTACTAGGGTGCAATCATCTCTGATGTAAATTTTGTGTGTACAAATTTTAGGGTCCAATCCCTTCATATCATGATAATCCCACGCAAATACATGTTGATGGGTCCTTAATAAGTTTTCCAATAACAATTGTTGTTCTTCACTTAATTTACTATTAACATTCAAATATTTTCTTTCTGACACCTGTACTTATGTAGTTAACTCTATCATGGTTGTTTCATTAATACATGGCACCTTTAGCTCATATGGAAGCAATGTATGGGACATACCTATTGCTACAGGAAGTTTGTCTATAGGAACACTGGCTACAGGAAGAGTGGTTGTAGGAAGAATGTCTGCAGGAATAGTGGTTGTAGGAAGAGTAGGCAGAAGTGTCTTGATTGGAGTAGTAGAATGAGAATATGATGCTTCCTCCACTTCACAATGGTTATGAATGATTTTATGCAATACTTCATCCTCATCTTGGAGTTTCATGAAAGAGCTTCTGGCTGGTATCATAAGCTTTGCCAAAACATTAACTTCCTCGACCTTTTCACCAACATGTGGCCATACAGTATTATATTCATAATGAGATGGTTGAGTAGGAAGATAAAGAACAAAAATTTTAGTGCTCCTCCCATTTGAAATGGTCATGTCACCTAATCGACATCCAATGTATACATCTATAGTTTCCAACCAAGGCATTCCAAGAATAATGGGATACCCGCCTAGTGTAGCTTTAGGAGAAAGAATCATAAAGTTCGTTGGGTATTGCTAGGAGTGTAAACTACCAAAAGATCCTCGACTACACCATCAGGCTTAACAATAGAGCTATCATCAAGTTACAGGATAGTAGGAGTAGATATCATTCTTGCAATGATTACTTGTTGTAAGATGTCTTTGATCATTACATTTATTGCTGCCCCTAAATCAATCAAAAAATTCTTTACTTGGACTAAGTTTATAACAATTTCTACCATAGGACTACCTGGGTAATTATACTTGGGGATAGTCACTTTCCACAACATGATGTCATCTAGTTCTCCCACCACATGAACTATAGTTGGGTTCTTCTTTTTCCTACCTGGCTTCTTGGCGTATGCTTCCTTGATTTCCTTGCCATAGATTGGAACATCCTTTATGGCATGAAATAGAGGTATCTAGACACATATATGCTTCAGTTGATCCAAGATATCAAAAGTTTCATCCTACTTTTCCTCCTTCTTCTTGAAAACTTCCAATCTCTGAGGAAATGGTGGTTCTTGTTTAGGCTGCTTGACTTGGATTGGCTCAAGATTTTTGGGTACACTTGGCTGAATGGGATCATTCAAAGGTTCCTCTTCCTCTTCCATATGAAGCTCAGTAATAATGGTCTTGGAAGGGGCTGGTAGAGTAGCTCTTGAATGCATGTGGATGTCACTTACACTCACAACATATGCAGCGAATTGATTTGAATCAACAGAGTATGTAGGCTGTTGTTATGGTTTTTTATTTGGATTGGGTGTGGGATGAGCTGGTAGCTAAGTAGGTTTAGGTGCATTTAAGCTTGGATTAGTAGGTGGATGCATTATAACAAGTTGTTGGGGCTAAGAAGGTGGTTGCATGTAATTGGTTTTCTAGGTAGGCCATTGATGTCCTCCTCTCCATTGATTCGTTTGCTTCCAATTTCCTAGAGGTGGCTTCCAGTGCCCTTGAAATTGCTGCCAATTTCCCTTATCTTTCTTCCATTGGAGTGGAGAACTTTGATGATTGGGCCAAGCATTTGGAGGGTTACTCTATGGTTGTGGTCGATATCCTCCATAACTGGATGGATATGGGGGCTTCCATTGGTTACCAGATGAATATGAATTAAAATATGGCCTAGCATAGGATAGTGGATGCAATGGAATACCTTGTTTGGGAGCCCAAGGCTTCGTTTGTACAACATAGTAGGCTTGGTTTTCTTCAATCTGGATTGGCTTGAACTCAAGTGGAATATGCTTGCTTTCAAGATTAGCTACCATCTTGCATATGTTGTCCCTCTTCTTTTGTTTGTAGTGTGGGAAATACTCTATCAACATTTCCTTTTCCTCCTCTTGCTTCTTTTTGGCCTGAAGTGTATCTAGTTGAGTAGCTAGATTATTTTTAATGTCTTTCTTGAAGTCTACCAGCAAATGAGTAATCTCCATTCTTGAAACTCCACCGGTAGTTGACTTACCCATGGAAGATTGGTAAGCTCTCCCCTTCTTTGAAGCTTCCCTAGAGTAGTTTTGTCATATTTTCTTGATATCCTCCCAAGGAACATGGGAGATATCTCCTCCTCCCATGAGGTCCAAGGCATCAGTGCAACTATTATTGATTCCTCTCAAGAAAATCAACTTTTTAAAGTCTTCATTAAGTGTATGGTGTGGAGTTTTTTGTAGGCAAAATAGAAACCTTGTAATGTAATCTTCTAGGCTCTCATCTTCCTTTTGTTGCATCCTTAAAATGTCACCTCCTCTCATGTCACTGCCCTTGCAATATTCCTTGTACTTATCTAGGAATTTTATCTTTATGTCTTTTGAGGTTTCCATAGTATCTCTTCCTAGGCTCATGAACCATCTTAATGCAGCCTATTTCAGAGTGGTAGGGAATATCTTAAGCCTATGGGAATCGGTAGTATAATCATAACTCTTGTAGAGTATGTCAAACTCAAATAAAAAGGTATTAGGATCTTCTATGACAAGTCCATAAAACTTGGGGAGTGGTGAGACAAGAATGTTCTTGATGTTTTCAACTTCATTCTGATGGGAAATGGGGAAAGGAAAAGTTGTTTTATTAGGTTTTTTCCTATTTGTATCACCCATGCCTGCTTGATGTAGTTCCAAAGCAAAGAGGTTCTCAAGCTGATTTTGATCTTCAGAGGAGACTTCAGAGCTAGTCATATCAGGAAATGCAGCAGCAAAGGGGTGTGGATCTTCTTCTTCTTCTTCTCTTGATATGCTCTATATTCAACTAGATAGAATGGATTAGGATTGTTAGGAAGGAATCTTCCATAAGCATCCCTTCTCCTTCCTCTATGCATGTGGTATTACTCACTATCAACTAGCTCAAACAAAGAATTAGTAAACAATAAGGGGGTTCATTACTTCCTAAATGAGGATATACTAAGAACATATTCTAGAAACATTATAGAAAGAAAAACTACCAATGACTCCAAAAGACTCCCTAGTTTGACACCATCCCCGGTAACGGTGCCAAAAATGTTGGCCTCCTACAATGATTTAATAACTAAGCCCTTACAACCATGATTTAGAGATTGGAAATCTAACCTACATAGCTATTTCAATCATCATGAAGGTGCATTTAAGTTTTCAACCTAGGGACATAAACTTGAAATGGGCCAACATAGTATGTGCACTAGGAACTCAAAGTAGCCATTTCATTCTATAGCTAAGGAACTCACAATGCTGGAAGTAAATTGCTTAGAAGGGAATACCATAAATACCAATCATCAATCAACAACTACATCAAACTAAAATGCATAACAGGAATGAAAACCTGAGCAACAAACAAGGAACTACTATGTCTACTTTGGCTACAGGAATAGTCACATAATGGAATTCTTGTGGCTATAGGAACAGTTGGTGCCATATTTCTAACTAATTACTAAATATAAGTAACACTATAGATCCTACCCAAAATTGGACCAAAAACTAGGGTCATCAGGAGGCCCTTGAATTAGTTATGCAATGTATGAATTAGTACAACCTATCCAAAAGAGTTGTTGAGAAAGAACGAAGAATGTGTGTAGACTTCTCACAGAAAGGAATTATGTACACATTTGGGCTCTCTATTTACACACAAATGTATAATGGTGATATGAAATCAAAGGGGAAAATGTATCAGAATGTTGAAGCACATAACAGAGAAATTATGAGTACCCAATGGTGCCAAGAGACGATTACACCACAGACTAAAGTAATTTAGAGATCTATGTTCAACCAAGAAATTCAAGATATTATAACTCTGCTAAGTAAGGTAGCTGGTTTAAGGGATGCAAGTAAATTTGAACCCTAGATGTTTGTAATAATATCCAACCTGATGGAAAGTCATGTGAAAATGCATTGGGGAAAGTCTATAAGTGATAGATTATATAGACAAATAACAACATTTCCCAAAACTAGGTGCATTTATATGTCTCCATATGTGATTTACTCATCTGCCATGAGAGCTAGCAAACAAAGAGTTGAAACAACATTTGAAAGTGGAGAGCCTACTAAGAAGAAAAGGAAAACTAGTAAGGTGACTCATGGTATAAGAATTGAAGAAAGAACCCCTGAAGTTTCAAGATAAGAAATTCTGATAAAACCATCTAATAAGTAGAAAGATGCAAAAACAAGTAAAGATAAATCAAAAGTAAGACCCAAAGGTGCTTCTTCCTCTACAGTGCAACCAAGAACTAAACTAGTTATTGACGAAGAAGTAGGAGTAACAGAAAATGTTGGCATACAAACCAAGTTTGTGTCTCAATGGGCTCCAACACTATTTACTTCTCCTCCTTCTGTTAACATGGCTAGTGTGAAAGAAGCACTAGGAGGAACTCCTGTGGTTTTTGAGGACATTTCTGTAGAAGATGAAGCCAAAATCAAACAACAAATGGATAGATGGGGTGCCATGTGGGAGAAATTGAAAGAAAAGAAGTCTAAAGATAAACCTATGGTACATCCAGTGACAGAAGAGATTTAGGATATAGGGTCTAATCATATAAATCTTGAAGAAGAAGAGATTATCGGATGAACACTCACCTCAGAAGTAGGAAAACCTAATATCCTTGAGATGGAAATATGGGAGACTATAGGGTAGAGCCCTATTGATGAAATAATTGTTGAAGATACTTTTGATTCCTAACCTTCACTTGGGAATTTTCTGAATGTTAATGAACAACCGTAGGTCTTTGACTTGAACTATAGAAAGGTCATGTTGAAGTTGAAACTAAAATTGAGAAGAAGAAGCTAAATAATTTTTCAGATGATGGAATTGAAAATGAGGAAAACTCTGATGTAGCAAAGAATATAGAAAGTAACATCGAGAGAGATGATGTTGAGCATTTGGATATATAGGAAAATATAAGTCTTCAAACAGAGGAGATAGTGCCAAACCCTAGTAATCTCAAATCTATGCTAGAAATTACTAAGGAAATTCTCATTTCAGAAGACATGATAGATAAAAGAGAAGAACTTCTTGAATATGTGGAAACCAAGAACAAAGAAATCTTATAGAGGTAGAGCAAGGTGATGATGCCCTGATGGGTTGATCAGGGAGTTGGCTTCCCCAATAGAAGTAGAAGTATTTCTTTTGAATCTTAATAGTTTTATACAAGAAGTAGATACTCCTAAGCCTAGGTGCAAAGAAAAAAAAAACATGTTATGCAAAGAAATGTAGATGGTGGAAAAACCATTTGTATAGCTACTCCAATAGTTGATAAAGAAAAACATGAAATAACACTTAAGGAGTATAAGATAACAAGTATTAATCTTGGACACTCATCTTGGAGGCAAGAGTTATAAGAAATACAAGTAAATATGAATGCTATTGTTGCAAAAGTGTAGAAATATAAACATAAGAAAAGAGAATTGAAAGAATGGGTTGCTACCATGGAGCATTTTATAAAGTCATTAACTTTATCCAGTCAAGCACAACCTAAACTTCCCCAACATCTAGTATTGATGTCACAAGAACAGTTGGATGCAATCACAACAGTTCACCACAAAATGAATATATTTGAAGAATGGATTGAGTAGTGGGTAATGTAGGGGAAGAATTCATTATAGATGCAATAGTGAAGCACAAGGAAGCATACCAATGGTCAAAGAAATCTAAAATATTTGAAAGTGAATGCAGATTTTTCCAAGAGAACATTATCGAAGAGAGGAAAAATATTGAAATTCTCATGCAAGTGAACATCCAAGAATTGATATAGGGAAATGTAATTAGAAAAAGAAATTCCATTGTGAGAAAAATGGAAGAAATAATTGAAATGGGAAGGTGAAATGTTGATGCAATGCATTGAAGGATTTGGAAAGGTCACCATGGAATGTGGAAAATTAATTGATGAAGATCGAGAGTTTATTTAAATGATAGCACGTCAAGGTTATGATCCCCAAACATTATGACATGAGGGTAAAGAAGCTAAAGCCTTCAAGGAATGTATTGAAGAATAAACAGAGATCATGTTCAGCTATTAATACAGGAGGTTATTGATGAAATCATACAGTGCAAGAACACTATAGCAAAATATGAAGTAGATAAAGTGCAGATGAATAGTATTATACTCCAAGTATCTGGAGAATATACTAGGCTTAAAATCACTTGGAGGGCAATACAAGGATTTTGAAGGAACATATGCATCAAGTATTTAATGCTTATCAAGAATACCATTGGAAGAAAGGTGAAGAAAATATCCTAAAACCCAAGCCTTGAGTGAAGAGATGAAGAACCAGGTACTGAATACTAGAGGTGTGATAGAGGTTTTGTTTTGTCTTTAATTTTTAGTTTTTAGGTTGATCCTAGTCTTGGTTGATATTCCCTATTCTGGTGTTCTGAAGAAGATGGTAGCATCGATATATGTGAAGTGTTATGTGTTGGAGTATGAAGTGAAAAGTGTTGTTGCTATGAAGTCAAATCCTTGATTTGATCTGGAATATTCTAATGACAGTTGGAGTATGCCACATGTTGCATTTTAATTTGTTATTTTTGATTCTTTGGATAGACTTTGCGTTGAACTCTTGGGGCCTTGTTCCTAGAAAATTTTGTTTCCTGCTTTATTTTTATTTTAAGTTCAAAATTTGTGGATGTTAGAGGAGCATAATTTTTTTCAAGTTTTGTTCTTTTTTCCTATTTTTTGAACCATTCCAGGTAAAACTTTGTATGCATGTAGACATTGATTAATATCATAGCCAATTAGATAGCTACCTGTCTCATGAATCTTTTGTAGCTAGTTTTGTTAGTTCATCTGAACAAGACTGTATGTTGCATCATTTAAGGGTGCATACAGAACCTACTTGGTGTCTAGAAATGAAACCCTTTCTTTAAAATCTCACACTATTTTATATGTAGTTGTGAAGCAATTTGGTGAAGTATAAAGTTGTTTGCTCTATTTTAATTGATTCTTTGGGGCATGTATGGAGAATAACCAAGAGAAACTTTAAATTTTTAGTATTTTTATGCTTTATTTTAGAGTAGATGTTTAAATTCTTGAAAATGTTTCAAAAATTAAATGAATGGATGGAATTTTATTGAAATTTTTTCATTTTCTATGAAATTTTCAAATGCTTAATGCTAAATCTACTTAAATGATAGCAAAGAATTTGTGATGTTCATGAAATATTATTGTGTATCTTCCAACTTCATGATATTTTATGAATGGAATGGAAATTTTGTGTGAAATCATTATGATTCTTAACAAAACTAGAAATAACCATAGTCCCTTTGAGATTAACAACAATATCACATCAAACCCGAGGGCGACCCTAGTGCAATCATGACCTAGTTATCGAAGACTTGGGATTGAACTAAATCCAATATTTTAATGTTAAAGTAGAATTACCTTTAGGTTGTCTTTGTTCCATATCTTTCGGGAAGGATAGGGTCTTTGTAGTCTTGTCTATGAAGAATTTATTCGCCTTGTTTGCTGTGAGTAAATCATCGTCAATAAGAACTAGCACTAGAATGAGGGCATATTGTTGTCATTTTTGGCTTTGTTAAGATTTAAAATAGATTTCCATAGAGTCACTGATCTCGATCTAGTGATCCTCGTGTGAATTTAGTCAAGCTTAGTGGTCGAATGTCATCTAGACCTAAAAAATATGGAAGTTTAAGTGCAAGTTCAAAGAATCCAATTGTTGTTGTACCACCATCCCCCATGGTGATGGAATTATTTAATGTGGATTCACCGATTCAATTTGATGTATACAATGATTTACCAAAAAAATCCTAACAATTTGTGTCCTAAATACTATTTCCATAAAGATGTAGAAGAACACATTAGTATCTTTAAAGATACATGCTTTAGAGAGAGGATTCAACACAAAAATGTCGTATGTAGATTGTTCCCATACACCTTGAGAGATGAAGTCTACCAATGGTATCTTAACCTACCTCATAATTTTATTAGATCATGGCAGAACATGGAAACTCAATTCTTAGTTGGATTTAGAACACTGACTAACCTTGCATTGTTATATCATCAATTTTCTCAAATCAAGAGGTTCGAAGGAGAAGCTATAACTACTTTTAATGATAGGTTTCAAAAGGCTTATTCTAGATTGCAAGAACCTTACATAGTAGATATTTTTTCTACTATCACAATTTATCATATAGAAATTGATCCTTTAACTGCTATGTTTGTAAAATAAAGGGAAAATCCTCCTACTTTACTAGAAGCCTATGTGGAAGCCATGAGTGTAAATTTAGAAATGAAACATCTTGGAAATGGATCATCTGCAAATGGTGAAAATGGATTGAATATTTACCCCACCCTGAATGTAAATGGATTCCCTCTAGGTCATCCTATAGCTCCTAATGTTTATCCTTTAGTGGTCAGAAATGGAACATTTCCTCAGAATACTTTCTTTCAACTAGGAAATATTCAAGCTTTAGTCCCTCACCCTGGTCCAGCTATGACAGAGCTAGGTCCTAACAAAAATTCTTTTTTCTCACAAACTCGAGAAAATCAAAATATCAAGATTTTAGAGGAAAGAGAAGGCATGAAATAAGTTACAAATCACCTCAAAATATTAACCACATATGTTACATAATTAAGAAATCAAAATTTATATGCTCAAAATAACAGCCAAAACTCACAAAATTAGATGTATAATGCTCCTAGACCACCTAGACCCTAGAATACACGACCTAATAATGGAGGAGTTTCAACACCTTTAGATAATATTGATCATACTGATGAAAGGTCCATGTAAAAAGTGAATTTATCTTGTCTTTCTATGAAAAATTGGTGTAGAATTCACAATACAAATGCTCATGCTGAAGTAGATTGTTAACAATCCAAAATATTTGTAGACATTTTTCTAGCTGCTACACATTATAACGAACATTGTGACTCTAATCCTCCCGAGGGAAATGAGTTGGTCCCTATAGGGTATGACTCTACTTTAGTCCTTGAAAGTTATGAAAGTTTCAAATCACCTACGGTCATCACAAATCATCCTCATGAATATGATACAATTCAACTATGACTCTGGAAACGTATACTTTTCCCTATCAATATGAAAATGAACCTCAAGAAGAAGTCACCGAAATTCATTCCTTTCAACAATATCAGAAAGGAAATAATTATAACATGAGGAGTAATGCCAATAGTGGAGGTAAATTCAATGGGCCATTAACAATGTCCATCCTGCCTATAAATTTAATACTCCACCTGATGATAAATCAAGCAATAACCCAGGGTTACCCAAGGTAACCTCATTACAATTTATCAAATGCTTCAAAAGGTGAAAAGATAGATTTTTCTGACCAAAACAATTTGACTTATTATTTAGTGGGATAAATTAAAAAGGTAAAGATTATCCTTTCTCTATTAAAATTACTCAAAACACCTATGATTAAGAAAGCTTTCTTAAATGCTCTAGAAGATTTTCCAAAAGAAGGAAATTTTAAGGAGGCTCGGGTGAAAAATAGTTAGGCTAAAAAAAAAGATAAGAACATCATTCCCATAGTAGATGCACAAGTAGCCTTTTACAAAGTAAGATTGGAGTCTCCACCATTTTTACTCACTTTGAGAATATTTGGTAAAAATATTCATAATTGCTTTGTAGACTCTAGAGTGTCTACTAATGTGATGCCTTTATCCATATGTCAAATGTTAGGGTTGAATCCAGAAAGTTCTTTAAATAAAGTCACTCAGCTCAATAAAACATAAGTAAATGTAGTTGAAGAGTTGACTAGCATTCACATGCAATTAGCCTCGAAACCTAGAATCCAATATTATATAGACATTCAAGTCATTGAGATACCTGACACTTATGGTATGATTTTGAGGAGAGAGTAGTCTAAAACCTTGAATGGATATATGGCTACTAATTTCTCACATATTTGGTTACCATGGAAGGGAGTTCCTAACCAAATCATAATCGAAAGAGAACCATGGATGAAGTACATGATTATGGATTATGATCAGAAAAATGAAGTTCTATACATTGATATAGAACCAGGAGTTTACAAAATACAAAGTTCAGGAGTTAAAATAGAAGAAGTATTTATGTATGATGCTAAGAAACCTAATCAGTTGCTTCCTGGGATAAATGTTTTAATTGAATCAGACTATGATTCTTCTAAAGAAGAGAATAGTCCTTGTGATAAATTTTATAAGAATATTATTGCAAAAGCTTAGGAGAGCGATAAAATTAGAATTTCAATAAAAAGTTTGTATTTACAGGATTGGTGTAGGTTACATAATGCCGCACACTTAGAACATAGTTGTATGATGTGTCTAGAGATAATTCACAGAATCAAGAACCAATATTATCCAAAACATGGCAAGGTCAAAAGATTTGAATCAGGAATTCATAAAGATAGAGCTCAAGTCATACAAAATGAAAATATTAATTCAATGATATCGAAGAATGGTAAGGTACAAGCTATTGATGATCAAGCTTGGATTCTTAAATTTGATGGATCTAAATTGAAATAAGGAATTGGAATTGGAGTTCAACTATTCAACCTGCAAGGTAAATATTTTCTTGCTGCATATCGATTACAATTTCAATGTACTAACAATGTGGCAAAATATGAAGCCCTTATACATGGCCTTATCCTCACAATTAAGAAGAAAGTAAGAATCCTTATAGTGTTTAGTAATTAAAAATTAGTGGTTAGACAAGTTTGAAAGAAATATATCTGCCACTACAAGTTATGTTCCAATTATCTACATAGAGTATGGGATCTAAAAGAAGATTTCGATGCATTCAACATTACTTGTATCCCTAGAAGATTTAATCAAAGAGTCAATGCTTTGGCTACTACAGCCAATACTCTAGAGCCTCTAGATGCCTCTTATTTGAAGAGATTTACCATTGAGTTGGTGTACCTACCTTTAGTTCCTAATAATGTTACTAATTTGTAGGTATTTGAAGATGACTAGAATATATTGGATTTCATCACTAATTCTAGTATTTTTGAAGCACAAGTAATTGAAGAGATAGATGAAATTCAAGATGAGGAATTAACTCAAGCCAGAGATAATAGAATTCTAAAAGAAATAATTGAGTTAGAAATATTATTCGACATTGATCAGATAGTGAAACATAAATATTTGCCTCAAAGCGATGGAGGGAAATCTGAATTATACAATTTTCATACCAAAGAAGATCCTAAGAATGTGCTCATAGGAAAGGTTTGTATTGATGAAGATAAAAGAAATATTTCTTAGGCACTTAAATATTACTTGAAGTCCCCTCCTGTTATAGCTTAGACATATGAAGATTTGAAGACATATGATACTTCCATCATTACTCATACGATACCATTGAAGCCTGATGCAAATCTTTTCTAGCAAAAACAATGGCCAGTAAATGCACTCTTAGAACCATTGATTCAAAATGAAGTCCAAAAAATTTTATTAGCTAAAATAATTTTTCCTATTAGACATTCTACATGGGTAGAAAAATTTGTCCCCATATAAAAGAAAAATGGAGACATACTAGTGTTGGAAACACAAGGGCAAAAAACTAAGAGGGGGGGTGAATCAGTTGTCACAAAAATTATACAAATTAAACTTATTTTCATATCTAATAAATAAACATGAAAGCATAAACCATCACCACATCAAAAAAACACATAACACCAATATTTTTTATGAGGAAACCCTGTTAGGGGAAAAACCATGGTGGAGGTTAGTCCACAACATTATACCCTATTAAAAGTATAAAAGAATTATAAATGGGGAACACACATGCATTCAGACACACTGCCTAGAGCTCACTACTCAAATACAAAAGGCTTACTTCCCAAAGGAAGACACACTATCTTACAGAAACATTCGGATTACATCAAGAAGATTTTGAACTAAGAAAATAGTATATGCTAATGCGTGATTACAATTTCGGTTAAGCACATAAAAATCTACTCACTCTTATTCACACTTTACTTCTACTCTCAAAAGATTAGAACATTATTCACACATAGCACTAGCACACCACTTACATCAAATGGTATAAACAATCGATTATATATATCCGCAACCAAGGATAACATCAACTACATGTCAGCCCAACAAAATATAAAATGTGTACAAACTGTCAACCAAAATCAATAAGAAATTTATCAATGCAAACCAAACAATGTCATCCACAACATAGTAAGGACCCAAAACAACATCCTCGAACATGAAACACCTTCAAAAATTATGCCTCGAAGATCCACAACATGCTACAATGACCCTATTGGCCATGAACATGAAAAACATGAACTCACAAAAGAAAATTTATGATCACGAGCACAATGATCAATATGGATGTACAACACAGATATTGCACAATCTAGAAACATCCACAAGAATCATGAATCACCACAAAATCATCCACAACAACTCAACTTACTAGAATCACATTATCTTCTTTCAAGAACACCAACTAAAGCAACAACACAACTGTCAGAACACAAATACTCATAACTCAATCAAATCTTCACGTGAACTTCTAAAACTTCATGTGGATAAACTAGATATACTTATTGACAAACCCTTTAATCCACAACCTCTTATCATCAATATACTGAGCTAGCCACCATACTCAACTTCACTACATCCATGATAACCTACAACTTATTTTATTAGAATTTTCTCAATATCCTCAACATATACAACCTTAAAGACATTAATGCCAATAGTGTTGACATCAATGACAACCACATATCAGCAATATCCAACAATCTCCCCATTTGGAATTGATGGCAACACATGATGTGAAAAAAACCATCAACTCAACTTTCTCTTAGCACTTTCTCCCCCTTAGATTTTGACTCTTTTCTCCTTAACTCTTTCATAGTTTTTCACATGACTCTTCTCCCCCTTTGACATCAATTAAAAAGATACACATTATCTTTTTCCACACAAGTTTTGAACCACATATCTGAACATCTAACTACTCCCCCTATGTAGTAACCACCACAACATCAATCCAAATCATAAGATATGACTATGAAATGCATAAACTGATGCAAGTCAATGCACCTTAATTATGATTAGGATGGGTAATCACCCATAGCTTCTCTCTAAGATACTCAAAATTATCCTTAAATTCAAGCTTCAACAAATACTTGTCCAATCTGGCATACCATGATCTTGGGGCTTGCTTAAGTCCATACAATGCTTTCTTTAATTGAAAAATCATATCTCCCTAATCAATCAATTTAAATCCATCAAGTTTCTCAACATACACTTCTTTTATTTCACCATTTAGAAATGTTGACTTGACATCCATTTGATAAACCTTGAAGTTTTTGTAATTAGCATAAGCAAGAAATAGTCTCATAGCTTCAATCCTAGCAACAAGAGAAAAAGTTTCTTCAAATTCAATTCCTTCCATCTGAGAATATCCTTTACACACAAGTCTTTCTTTGTTTCTAACAACTTCACCTTGGTCATTTAGTTTGTTCCAAAAGACCCATTTAGTTCCAGTTACATTTTTGTCCTTAGGTCTAGGAACAAGAAGCCATGTATCATTATTCTCAATTTGCAGTTCTTTTATTTTTTCCACCCAATGTTCATCTTTGCATGCTTCATTGACACTATTAGGCTAATTCTTTGAGATCAAATAGTATTCTTTTGCAATTATTCTCCTAATTTGAACACCTTTGTTCTTATCACCTATAATCTAATCTTTCGAATGATTTAGTCTTACATACCTTGGAGTCTTCAGATGTTCTTGAACTTTAGGTTCTTGTGATTTCACTTCTACACTTTCACTAGTTCCTTCCTCCCGATTTTCCTGATTCACTGGAATGATCTGAACTTGATTTTGAGTTTGAACTTTCTTTCCTTTATCTGAAATGTCATTCTAACTATCTAAATCATATCCAAAAGTTTTGGATGGTCTAACTGTGTCTTCATCAACCTTGACATTAGCACTTTCAACTACTTTCCTTAATCTCTTGTTGTGGCACCAATAGGCTTTACTTTTAGTAGAATAACCAAGAAATATTTCTTAATCACTTCTAGCATAAAAATTTCCTATATCTTCATCTCTTTTGATATAGCATTTACTCCCAAATATTTTGAAGTATCTAACAATAGGCTTATAACCAAACCATAGCTCATAAGGGGTCTTACTGGTATCACCTTTGAAATGTACCCAATTGAGAGTGTAAATGACAGTACTCACAACTTCTCTCTAGTAGATATGTAGAAATTTTTCTTCGAGCATCATTGTCCAAGAAGCTTCTTGAACTGTCCTATTCTTCCTTTCCCCAACTCCATTTTGTGGAGGGGTTCATGGGGAAGATAATTGTCTCTTTATCCCATGATCTTCACAAAAATAATTAAACTCATAGAAAGTGAATTCACCACCTCTATTTGATCTCAAACATTTAATCTTCAGAACTATCTTTGTCTCAACCATAGCATTAATGATCTTGAATTTCTCTAGAGCTTCAGATTTTTCCCTCAAGAAAGTAACCCACATCTTTCTAGAATAATCATCAATAAGTAACATGAAATACCTATCTCCTTGTAAACTTATGACTCTAGAAGGGCCACACAAGTCAATATGCACAAGCTCCAACACTTCATTTGAACAATATTGTTTGCTTTGGAATGAAACTCTAGTTTGCTTCCCTAACTGATATTCCTTGCATATGGTATTAGTAGGTTATATCAACTTAGGAAGATCTCTCACTACCTGAGTAGAACTTATCCTGATAATATTGTCAAATTTTACATGACACAATCTCCTATGCCACAACCAACTTTCATCAATTTGAGCAATCAAACAATTTTTACTAGTAGCACTTAGGTGAAAGATATTACCCCTTTTTTTGTACCAAATGTAATCACATTTCTAGAACTCCCCAATATTCTACACTTTCAATCCTTGAATTGAAGATTGTATCCCTTGTCAACCATCTTTCCAACACTTAAAAGATTATGCTTCAATCCTTCTGCAGGGTATATGTAGGATCATGATGGGCCAAAAAGTGGCAATATGATGGGTATGTGGCTAACAACATTTTTTTTACCCAAAATCGATGAAACGAAAAGGGTTTTTAAAGGAGATTCTCAACTTTCCACCAATATAAATTATTCTTTACTTTGAATTTAATAAGTAATTATTATTCATTTTGTATTCAAATTACGACTAAAGTCCCGATTGATAGACTGATTGAAAAATATCTATAGCTTTCAAACGATATCACATTTTTTGAATCCAAAACATGTGTCAACCATCTTTCCAACGCTTAAAAGATTATGCTTCAATACTTCTGCAAGGTATGTGCAGGATCATGATTGGCCAAAAAGTGGCAATATGATGGGTATGTGGCTGACAACATTTTTTTTACCCAAAATCGATGAAATGAAAATGGTTTTGAAAGGATATTCTCAGCTTTCCACCAATATAAATTATTCTTTACTTTGAATTTAATAAGTAATTATTATTCATTTTCTATTCAAATTACTACTAAAGTTCTGATTGATAGACTGATTGAAAAACATCTATAGCTTTCAAACGATATAACATTTTTTAATCCAAAACATGCATCACATTCGATGCTTCACACACTATAGGATTAAAAAGAAAAAATGAATTTCATGAAGTGTTGACCAAGTTAAGGTTGTCGACATACAAGTTTTTTATATTTTTTAAAAATTGTAATAAATAATTCATAATTAATTATTTACTTCGAAAAAAATTACAAAAATATGCATCACATCGGGACATGAGTCCTCTACTTATATTTAAAATATTCTAAAAAAATATTATCATTTTATTGTGGTTAGGGTGGTCAGACAAACACCTACTTCTTATTTTTTCCCTAAAATTTTAACTGTATTGAAATTTCAAATTTTCACCAAATAGATTTTTTTAAAACAAACCTAGTAGTTTAGAAACTACATTCAATTTGCTACAGATTCTAATTTTACATATTTTTGCAATAATATAGATAACTTATTCAAAATTTTATGTCAAGTTGCCTAATTCTAATGTTTCTAATTTTTTTCCACTTAAGGGCCTATTTATTCCATGATGATTCTGCACATACCCTGCATATATAACATCATCAACATTATGCTTACCATCAAGAGAAATGGATCCTTTGCATAGATTACACCAACTTTGTTATCACCAAATCTTACAACACCACCATCATACTTTTCCAAGCTCACAAATTTACTTTTATCACCTGTCATGTGATGAGAGCATCCATTGTCAATCACCCATTCATCCTTTTCTTCAACTCTGGTAGCTATAGCCTTCTCCACATATATGTATCTAGCAGATTTAGTAGGTATTGGATCATTTTCCTTGATAGCAATAAATACATATTCATGCTCACTTACATTGCCTTTATCGGATTCATCATATGCCACACCTTCATCAGCAACATAATAACACTTTCTTTGGAATCTAGGCTTGTTAGGTTTTGGCTTAGGAACTCTTTCCGGACACCTTGAGGAAAAATGACCTATCTTATTACATGAAAAAAATTTAAGAGGCAATTTCCCTTTATACTTACCTTTTCCTCTAGGCACCCTCTTGAAAATAAGTGCTTCAAGATCATCTAGTTTTCTCTCTTCTTATTCAATCTATGTCATTTTCTGCTCATACTCAGACAAGTTTCTAGAAGAATTTTCTCCTGAATCATATCTCTACTTAACTTTTTCTGAAGATAGTAGCTTTGAATGCAGATTCTATCTTAGGAAGATAATCAGTAAACTCACTTAACTCAAAAGCAACAACCTTACCAATCAACATGTCTTTGGTTACATTTGTTCCAATCTAGATCTCCTCAATAGTAGCAACTTTCTATTTGTATGCAGTAGGCAGGGATCTGAGAACTTTAGCAACAATATCTAATTCTTCCAATGTTCCACCAACACATCTGATATTACACACAATTTCATTCTCTCTCTACATAAAAAGAAGTGATGTTCTCATCTTCACCCATTTTCAACGTTTCATATTTCCCTTTCAAACTTCGCAGCTTAGCAATCTTCACATGGGTATCACCTTCATACAAAGTTTCCAACTTTTCCTAGATCTCATAAGCAGTCTTTAGATCCATTACATTCGTCATTTGGGAATCAGTCAGAGCACTCAACAATGATTCCTTAGCCCTGATATTGTACTCAACTTCCTTAATCTCACCTGTAGTAGAAGGACCATTCTATGGGATTATATACCTATTCTTTGTAATGTTCCAATAAGGTTCACCAATGCATCTCAGATGACACTCCATTTGAGTCTTCCATAGAGAATAATTTGTTCCATCAAATCTCAGACTATCCTTCTTATATGTTGCTATCCTGGATCCCCTCAAGCTATTAAACTTCTACCAAGGAACCTATTTTGATATTAATTGCTAGCAACACAAGGGCAAAAAAATGAGAGGGGGGTTAAATCAATTGTAACAAAAATTATACAAATTAAACTTGTTCTCATATCTGATAAATAAACATGAAAGCATAAACCATCACCACAACAAAAACACACATAACACCAAGATTTTTTACGTGGAAACCCTATTAGGGGAAAAACAATGGTGGAGGTTAGTCCATGAGATTATACCCTGTTAAAAGTATAAAAAAATTATAAATGGGGAATGCACATGCATTCAAGAATACTTCCTAGAACTCACTTCTCAAATAAAAAAGGCTTACTGCCTAAAGGAAGACACACTATCTTATAGAAACATTCAAATTACATTTGGAAGATTTTTGAATTGAGAAAATAGCATCTTCTAATGCCTGATTACAGTTCTGGTTAAGCACATAAACATCTACTCACTCTTCTTCACACTTTACTTCTACTCTTGAAAGATTAGAACATTATTCGCACATAGCAATAGCACGCTTCACACACCACTTACATTAAATGGTATAAAAAATCGATTATATATACTCACAACCAAGGATAACATCAACTACATGTCAACCCAAAAAAATATAAAATGTGTACAAACTGTCGGCCCAAATCAATAAACAATTTATCAATGTGAACAAAACAATGTCAGCTGCAACATAGTAAGGACCTAAAAGAACATTGTCGAACATGAAACACCTTCAAAAATTATGCCTCGAAGATCCACAACATGCTACAATGACCTTGTCGACCATGAACATGAAAAAAATGAACTCATAAAAGAAAATATCCAATCATGAGCACAATGATCAATGCAGACATACAACACAGATAGAGCACAATCTAGAGACATCCAAAAACATCATGAATCACCACAAAAGCATCCAAAAAAACCTCAAATTACTAGAATCACATTATCTTCTCTCAAGAACACCAAATAAAGCAACAAAACAACTATCAGAAGACAAATACTCATAACTCAATCAAATCTTCATGCAAACCTCTAAAACTTCATGTGGATAAACTATATATACTTGTCCAAAATCCCTTTAATCCTTAACCTCTTATGATCAATATGTTGAGCTAGCCACCATACTAAACTTCATTGCATCATTGACAACCTACAACTCATTTGATTACAATTTTCTCAATATCCTCGACATATACAACCTTAAAGACATTAATGCCAATATTGTTGACATCAATGACAACCACATATCAGCAATATCCAACATGTATATTTCCAGAATCTCAAGAAGGATTATGAGAAAGATAATTATCCAATACCCTTACTCAAAGAAGTACTACAGATAGTTCACAGTTCACAAATGATGTCCTTTTTGGATGGATTATCTAGATATAACCAAGTAATGGTAGCAAGGGAAGATTGGATGAAAAAAAATTCACCATAAAGTGTGGAGCTTTTTCTTATAGAAGGATGTTGTTTCGATTGATAAATACTGGAGCTACATTCTAGAGAGTCATGGACTATGATTTTCATGAATTGATAGGAAAATGCATCATTATTTACATGGATGACCTTACCGTATTTTCCAAAGATAGAAGAGATCATGTTCGATATCTCAGAGTGATATTACAGAAGTGTGAAACTTATAGAGTTTCACTAAATCCTAAAAAGTGCATTTTTGGGATAACTAAAGGTAAGTTACTCGGACACATCATTTCTGAACAAGGTATTTCGATAGACCCAAATAGAGTGAGTGCATTGCTCAAGCTACAATCCCCAGGAAGTAGAAAAGGATTGAAGTCATATTTTGGTAAGATTAATTTTGTTCAAAATTTTATTACCGGATTTGTCAAAATAGTGAAACCAATTTCTTTTATGTGCACTCCATTCAAAGAAGCGGAGGTGAGATATATAGATATTGAAAAAAAATCCTTTTCTTTGGTCAAAGCGGTATGTAAATTTAGACATTACATCCTCAAGAGTATAGTCAAAGCTATTGTTCTTGATTTTGTAGTAAAAATGCTATTAACACAGAGTGAGCTCAAAGGAAAAAGAGCCAAATGGGTTAGAATCCTACATGAATTTTATCTAGAAATCATACCCATGAGATTGGTTCGGGGACAAGATTTAGTGAGATCTATTGTAGAAATAGATCCGCAAATTTCAAGTCAACAATATACTTTGGATGTAGAAGATCAATAAGACTGGTATTTAGATATATGGCGTTATCTGGTTAACCATACTTACCCTGATCATATGGAAAGGAATCAACGAAGAGCCCTTAAGATAAAATCACAAAGTTACATGATCAAAGGAGGAGATCTATTTAAAAGAAACCATGAAGGAATTTATTTAAGATGCTTAAATAGAACATAAGAAAATAAAGTGTTGCAGAAACTACATGATAAGTTTGGAATTTCTCATAGAGCACCTTTAGCTACTACACACCTCATTCTAAGGGTCAGTTTCTACTGGCCAATAATTTTCAAAGACACATATGAACACATGAAACACTACTATACATGTCAAACTGCGTTAGATAAAGGAAGATTCAATTCTCAACCACTACAACCAATGATGGAGATGAGTCCATTTTCACAATGGGGACTAGATTTTATTGGAACCATTACTCCTCCATCATTCGCAGCCCATAGATTTATATTAACTGCTATAGATTACTGTACCAAATGGATAGACGTGTGTCACAACAAACAATGCACAATAGAAGTGGTCATCAAGTTCTTGGAAGAGAATATCATCACCAGGTTTGGAGTACCATATGCATTGGTATGTGATAATGGCCCTACCTTTGCTTCATTGAAATTTTCTAACTGGGCATTTGAATATGGTATAACATTGAAATTATCATCTAACTATTATCCACAGGGAAATGGATTAGCTGAATCATCAAATAAAAATATGTTGGATATAATTAGAAATTTGATTGAAAAGAATCCTAGGGAATGGAACTCTTTGCTAAAATTCTCCCTTTCGGTAGATCATACTAGGATCAAAGCTGCATTAGGGAATTATCTTTATCATTTAGTCTATGGGGTAGATCCTAAACTACCAATAAATTTAAAAATCCCTACTTGGCAGTTTGCACAGGAATATATTGGATTATATAACCAAACGGAAGCCTGATTGTTGCAATTGATGCATTTAGGTGAAAAATGTACTCAAGCTATAGATCATTTTGCTAGGCATCAATCTATGGTAAAAGGGTGGTTTGATAAGAGAGATATATTAAATACTTTTAGGATAGTTGACTTGGTCATGTAATGGAATAAAGCCCATGAAAAGGTGAGCATGGTAAATTTGTCAAGTTATGGACAGGTCCATATCAAATTTCTGAAATCTTGGGTGATAGCACTTATAGGTTGAAATCTTTGACTAGTGAAGATATCCCATCACATTTCAATGGGAACTTCCTAAAGCATTATTTCCAGTCATAAGTAAATAGTTTTTTTTATTATAAATAGGTTTTTGTAAATAGTTTTTTGTAAATAGTTTTTTTGTAAATAATTTTTTTTTGTTGTAAATAGTTGTGTTGTTTTTGTTTTGTAAATAGTCATTTGTTGCTATTTTTTTTTCTTTTTGGGTGTTGCATCATTTGAATTTACAATGATTAGCAACTTTTGAAGGTGAATAGGTTAATAGAATGTCAACTCTAGGAATTTGATCTATGTCCTAACCAGATATAGTCCTTTATTTATAAATTATCTAAGAATTATTCAATTCTTTATACTCTAGTTAGCATGAATCATTCAGTTGATGTTGAGCTATAAATGAATACATTTAAATCATTCTATCAAAATTTGGGATAGCAGTTGTTTGCATTAATTGAAAAATAAAAATACTACCTTTGCTACCACTATAATTCCCAACCTAATAGCCGGCTTCATTGCTTGCAAGTTGATAAAAGATCTATCATTGAAATATCAAAGGAGAAAAATGAGCTATCATTGCTATATCTATAAAAAAATGAACTCTTTAGGCTATCCAAATAACTCTACCAGAGCTATAGATGCCTGGCTAGCAGTAGAGCTATGTTTGGGGGGGAATTACGGAGATAACCTTGTTGGCACTATGGACGCTTGACTGGAAACAAGGGTCTATCCTTGGTTGGCTTAAAAGGAATTGTCATATTATGTAGGTTAATGCAAACGATTCCTATTTCTAAGTTTACTATGGCCAAAATAATCAATTGCATGCACGTGAGCTTAGTAATACTTAATCTTGCATGCTAACCACAGTGAAATTTGAATGTTAAAATAAGGATCCAATGATTTATAATTAGAATACTAAAGATAGTTGGCACATTGATGTTAGATCTAGAATTCACTTTCTATTATTTTGTTTAGTTTTGTTGGTTGCTAGTTGTTGTGTAGTCTCATAACACGCCCCATTTTTCCCCTTGGAAAAATGTGGAGCCTCCTTTTTTCCTTTGTTCCCTTTTTCCTTTGTTTTCTTTGGCATTGTTTTGCAGGTTGGTTGGTTGCTGATCTCATTTTCAGCTTCGCTTGGTCTTTGTTCTATCCATTTTCCTTCCCAAATTTGGTGTTTTAGTCTCTTCACAAAATTTTATCATTATTACCAGAAACCAGAATCTCAAAGTCTTGCATTTGCATTAGGGAAAATTGTATCTTCATTCTATCCTAGCTCCACCTGGTATTTCATCCCTTGGAGTCATCAATCCCGATAATAATATTATTTTTTTATCGGAGTTTAGTATTTTAATTTTTTATTTCCTTTTATTTTCCTTATTCGGAAGTTAGAAATTAGAGTGTCTATTTTGAAATTTTTTAATCTCTCTTGAACCCGATTCCTAGCCTTTTCTTTTATTCCAATTTTCTCTTTCTGAAGCTTGGAGGTAAGTTCCCAAATCCCAGTATTTTCTTTTAAAGTTATACCTAAAAGTCTCAATCCTCATGATCGCAAATTGATCACATATCTTAAATGACCAATACCTTAAAGAGAATCAGTGTGACACCTGATTGCCTTGTATGATCATCGTGTTGTCTTTCTCCTCTAGTAGCGAGCCCACACACAAATCTACGTGTCCATAATTTGAACCTTAATCCATAATGATTCCACCTTTATTCAAGGAATTAATGTGAAATAACATGTAATTAATGAAGGTGGTGAACTACCTATGTACTTGGAACCACCTAAAGCATGCAGTTTCTTTTGTAACGCTCCACTTCACATCATGTTGTAAATTTGCAAAAGACATTGAAAGAACAAAATAATATTGGTGCACGAAGAGAGGTAAATTTTGAGAAACTGAGAATACAACTACCAAGAGTTTTGAAATTGCATTTTGAAATATTATCATCATCAAATAGAACTAGGTATCTTTTAGATAAATGACACTTTGTTAGTGGTTTTCAAGCATCAAAAATCTCAAAAATGTTATTTTCCCTTTAGAAACTAAAATTTTAATTATTCTTTGATTTTGAATTTAACCAAAAGATGAACTGAAAGTCTTATAAATTGAAAATTTTGGTTAAATTTAACCCTAACTCGCACACAAGAGACAAATTTTAGAATTTTCAAAATACACCATAGAAAATGAGTACTTCTAATGCAAGGGCAGAAGATGAATTCAAATACTACAATTCACAATCCATACCAATCAATGTGGTGGTTACAGAAACTCATATGGGATGGTCTTCTGATATTTAAATCTGTTCGTAGGTATTACAAGAAAACACCTCTCAATGTACCAAAAATGCTATGACAAATGGGTTACTTTTAGTAGGAGTGTTTCCTCCAGCAATAAAGGCCCCTGAATTGGTTATGCAATGTATGAATTACTACAACCTAGCCAAAAGAGTCATTGAGAAAGAAGGGAGAATTTATGCAGACTTCTCTTAGAAAGGAATTATGTACACATTTGGGCTCCCTATTTGCACACAAAAGTATAATGTTGATATGAAAGCAAAGGGAAAAATGTATAAGCATGTTGAACCACACAACTGAGAAATTATGAGTACCCAATTGTGTCAAGATTCGATTACACCATAGACCAAAGTAATTCAGAGGTCTATGTTCAACCAAGAAATTCAAGATATTATAACTCTGTTGAGTAGGGTAGCTGGTTTAAGGGATACAAGTAAATTTGAACCCTCTATGTTTGTAATAATATCTAGCTTGATGGAAAGTCCCATGCAAATACATTGGGGAAAGTTTATAAGTGAAAAATTATACAACATTTCCCTAAACTAGGTGCTTTTGTATGTCTCCATTTGCTATTTACTCTTGTGCCATGAGAGCTAGAAAAAAAAGAGATAAAACAACATTTGTAAGTGGAGAGCCTACTAAGAAGAGAAGGCAAACTAGTAAAGTAGCTCCTGGAATAAGAATTGAAGAATGAGCCCCTGAAGTTTCAAGACAATAAATTATGATAAAACCATATGATAAGCAAAAAGATGCAGAAACAAGTAAAGATAAATCAAAAGTAAGAGCCAAAGGTGCATCTTCCTCTACAACGAAACCAAGAACTAAACTAGTTATTGACGAAGAAGCATAAGTAACAAAAAATCTTGGCACACAAACTAGGTCTACATCCCAAAGGGATGCAAAACTATTTACTTCTCCTCCTTCTGTTAACATGGCTAGTATGAAACAAGCACTAGGAGGAACTCCTATTGTTTTAGAGGAGATTTCTTTAGAAGATGAAGCCAGAATCAAAGAACAAATGGATAGATGGGGTGCCATGTGGGAGCAAGTGAAAGAAAAAAAGGCTAAAGATAAAACTATGGTACATCCAATGATAGAAGAGATGCAAGATACAGGTTCTAATCCTATGAATGTTTAAGAAGAAGAGTTTAAATGAGGAACACTCACCTCTGAAGTAGGAAACCCTAATATCCTTCAGATGGAAATGTGGGAGACTTAGGGCATAGCCCTATTGATGAAATAATTTTTCAAGATAATTTTGATTCCCAACCTTCGCTTGGGAATGTTCTAAATGTTAATGAATAGCCAAAAGTCTTTGATGAAATAGAGAAAGGACATCTTGAAGTTGAAAATAAAATTGAGAAGGAAGAAGTTACACAGTTTTCAAGTGATGGAATTGAAAATGAGGAGAACCCTGATGTAGCAAAGAATATAGAAAGTAATGTCTAGGGAGATGATATTGAGCATCTGGAAAGATAGGAAAATATAAGTCTTCAAATAGAGGAGACAATGTCAAACCCTGGTAATCTCGAATCTATGGCATAAATTATTGAGAAAAATCCCATTTTAGAAGATATAATAGATAAAAGAGAAGAAGTTCCTAAATCAAGTGGAAAATAGGAACAAAGAAATGTTACAGAGGTAGAGCAAGGTGATGATGCACCTGATTGGTTGATCAGGGAGTTGGATTCCCCAAAGGAAGTAGAAGTATTGCCTCTAAATCTTAATAGTTTTATATAGGAAGTAGATACTCCTAAGCATAGCTGCAGAGCCAAAAAAAAACATGTCATGCAAAGAAACATAGATGGTGGTAGAACCATCCATATAGCTACTCCAACAGCTGATAAAGATAGACATGAAATAAAACCTAAGGAGTATAAGATAATGAGTATTAACTTTGGACACTCCTCTTGGAGGAAAGAGTTAGAAGAAATAAAAGTAAATCTAAATGCTATTGTTGCCAGAGTGCGGAAGTATAAAAAAAAGAAAAGAGAATTGAAAGAATGGGTTTCTAACTTGGAGAATTGTATAAATTCATCAATTTTGTCTGGTCAAGCAGAAGCTAAATTTCCCCAACATCCAATATTGATTTCATAAGAATAGATGGATACAATCGCAACAGTTCACCACAAAATGAACATATTTGAAGAATGGATTTAGTACTGGGTAAAGCAAGGGGAAGAATTCATTACAGATGCAATAGGGAGTCACAAGGAAGCATACCGTCAATCAGAGAAATCTAAAAGATTTGAAAGTGAATGTAAATTTTGCCAAGAGCAAGTTATTAAAGAGAGGAAAAATATTGAAATTCTCATGCAAGTGAACATCCAAGAATTGATATAGGGAAATTTAATCACATCAAGAAATTTCATTTCCAAAATAATGGAAGAAATAATTGAAATGGGAAGGTGACATGTTGATGCAATGCATTGAAGGATTTGGAAAGGTCACTATGGAATGTAAAAAATTAATTGATGAAGATCAAGAGTTTATTGAAATGTTAGCACATCAATGTTTTGATCCCCAAACATTAGGACAGGAGGGTAAAGAAGCTAAATCCTTCAAGGAATGAATTGAAAGAATAAACAGAGATCTTGTTCAGTTGTTAATGTGGGAGGTTATTGATGAAATCGTACAATGCAGGAACATTATAGCTAAATATGAACCAGATAAAGTGCAGAGGAATGGTATTATACTCTAGGTATTTGAAGAATATACTAGGCTCAAAATCACTTGGAGGGAAGTACAAGGGATTCCAAAGGAACAAATGCATCAAGTATTTAATGCTTATCAAGAGTACCATTTGAATAAAGGGAAAGAAAAGATCTCGGAACCCAAGCCTTGAGTGAAGAGATGAAGAACAGGATGTTGGATACCAGAGGTATGATGGAGGTTTTGTTTTGTTTGTATTTTTGAGTTTTCAGGTTGATCTCAGTCTTGTTTGATATTCCCTATTCTGTTGTTCTTAAGAAGATGATAGCCTCGATATATGTGAAGTGTTACGTTCTAGAGTATGAAGTCAAAAGTGTTGTTGATGAAGTTAAAGCTTTGATTTGATCTAGAATATTTTGATGACAATTGGAATATGCCACGTGCTACATTTTAATTTGTTATTTTTGATTCTCTAGATAGACTTTAAGTTGAACTCTTGGGGCCTTGCTCCTATAAAAGATCATTTCATGATTTATTATTATTTTAAGTTAAGAATTTGTGGATGTCGGAGGAGCATAATTTTTTTAAGTTTTGTTCTTTTTTCTTGTATTTTGAACCATTCTGGTGTAAAAATTTGTATGCACATAGAAGTAGATTAATATCAGAGCCAATTAGATAGCTACCTATCTCATGAATCTTTTGTAACTAGTTTTGTTATTTCAGCCAAACAAGACTGTATGATGCATCATTTAAGGGTGAATACAAAACATACTCAATTTCCAAAAATGAAACCCTATATTTAAAAGCTTGAACCATTTTATATATAGTTGGGAAGCAATCTGGTGAAGTATAAATTGATTTTCTCTATTTTAGTTGATTCTTTGGGGAATGCATTGAGAATAACTGGGATAAACTTTTAAGTTTTAGTATTTTTATGCTTTATTTTAGAGTAGATGTTTAAATTCTTGAAAATGTTTCAAAAATTAAATGAATGGATGGAATTTTATTGAAAATCTTTCATTTTCTATGAAATTGTTGAATGCTTAATGCTAAATCTACTTAAGTGATAGCAAAGAGTTTGTGATGTTCATGAAATATTATTGTAAATCTTTCAATTTCATGATGTTATTTTATGAATGGAATGGAAATTTTGTGTGAAATGTTTATGATTCTTAACAAAACTAGAAATAATCGTAGTCCCTTTGAGATTAGCAACAATATCACATCAAACCTAAGAGTGACCCTAGTGCAATCATGACCTAGTTATCAGAGACTTGGGATTGAACTAAAGCCAATATTTTCCTATTAAAGAAAAATTTGCTTTAGGTTTTCTTTGTTCCATATCTTTCAAGAAGGATAGGCTCTTTGTAGTTTTGTTTGTGAAGAATTTATTCACCATGTTTGTTGCAAGTAAAATCATCATCAACACAAAGAAACACACACATGAGGTGCAATGTAGCATGAAAACATGAATCCTACACAATAAAGAAACACAACATAACATAATACAAAAAACACCACACAATGTAAACATAAATAAGACATGTAAGAATAAAAAATAAAAACAAATGGTTAGTGCTAAAAGGATTAAATTTGATAAGGAAAAGATACCTCAATGTTAAATTTATCTCAAATTAAAAACATCATCACTCAGATCTACTGGCTAGCAAGTTGTATTATGCTAAGTGTCCAGACAACATAATGAGTTTCATAAGGCTAGAAAGCTATGTTATGATAGTTGTCTCATGAAACACATGGATCTACTAGTAAGCAAGCTATATTAAACTAGGTGGTCATGTTAAAATTCTCAAGAGAAAAAATTAGCAAGTTGTGTTATGTCAAATCTATGGGTTATTTTACAAATCATGCCTTAGGGAGAGCATAAAAGTTTAACGTCATAGGATACTATTTAATGTCATAGGGGATGAATCACCTTAGTGGGTGTATAAAAGTTTAACATTAGAGGGGATGAATCACCTCAAGGGGTTTACAAAATTTTAATATCATGGGGGATGAATCACCACAGGGGGTGTAATAAAGATTAAAATCATGGGACCTAAATCACATCAAGGGGTGTAAATTTTTTTATCATCATAGGGGATGAATCACCTCAAGGAGTGTTTTAAATAACACCACCACCAAGGGTGCATTGCAGAAGAAAAATTACTACTCAATGTATGGGATATCATACACTTATGAAGTATCATACTTGATACCACCACTTAAAGAGGACAATACATTGAATGAGGGGTCACACCCTAGGGGGTATCAAGCATAATACCTCAACTAAGGGGACAAAAACATGACATAAAGAATCAAACTTTAGGGAGAGGTATTCAACATAATACCACAACTAAGGAGACACTAATATATATTAATAAATCTAAGCTTTAGGGAATATCCTATTGTGTACACGGAAAAAGTAACCCTTCTACTTTTTCTTGTTTTTTCCCTCGTGCTAATTTATCTACATTTTACCTTAATTTAATGTTGCAATGTGTCCCAAACATTCACATTAGGTCTTGAATCTTTATGAATCATTAATACTTTATGATGTCTTGTACAGGTGTTGTGAAGTGTTGTGAAACATTTTCACACTTTTCTAGACTCTTCTTCTTATAATTTACCTACATACCCCCTTTATATCATTTACCAAGTCTTATTTTAAAGTGTTGTAAAGTCTTGTAACAAACTTTCACCCTTTTCTAGACTTGTCATCAACAAATACACCTTTCTTATGCTTTATTTGGCCCCTTTATGCACTTACATGCCTTAATTAAGTGTATTTTTTAATACAAACCCGACAAAAATCATTTAAGATAACTTAATTTTTGACACACATTCACATGCCTTGAGTGGGACCCATTTGCCACTAGGGGGAAATTAATCCCTTGTGGCATAGAAATTAAAATAAATTTAAATTAATAGCTGGTTTTTATTCCTAAAGACCTAAGGTTAGCCTATGATGTATTTTTGGGAAATTAGGTCATAATTGTGTATAAATACATGATTTTCTATTCATTTTAACCCTAAATTCATTTTCCATTCATCCATTCACTCATGCATTCAATTCACTATAACATTCAAGCATTTTATCATTCAATCAAGCATTCAAGCATCTTGGAGCAACATATGTTTAGACTTCAACATCAAGGGTTTGGTGAGTTTATGACATTGCATGTTATTTTTTCATCATTCATTATTTATTTCATTTCATTATCAAGGGTTTGATTACCAAATTGGGGTTTAACCAAGGAAAACCCCTATAATCTAACCCTTAACCCCTTTCCCCCTCTTTGCATGTGTGTTTGTACGTCTTGTAGGTAGATTTGTCAAGTAGAAAGGTGTCCAAAAGGTGTTTCAAAGTCATAAAAGTCATCTAAGTCAACAGAACCCTATTTGAAGCTTGGAGATTACATTCCCATTAGATTTTCAAGATTTAGATTTGGCAAGCTGTCAAGCAAAAGTGCAGACCAGGACCCATAGAGTTGACCTTTGACTTTTCAAAAATCTGCAGGTGGACTGATTCATCAACTATGGTGAATGAGTCCCACTGCCAGGATGGAAAAAGTGTTTTGTGAAGTTTTGTGTTCCTGACATCCTGAAACCTATTCCGACGGATTTTACCAAAAACAAGACTGATTTTACATCTGTGGCGAATGAGTCCCAGTGGAATTCAATACTGATCTCTACAGCATTCTAGAATCTTTCAAAAATAGCTTTCAAGCTCCAGGTGCACCTCATTGAGTTTCATCAAAATTTGTTCTTGTTTGTTCATTCTTGTTTAGTTCATGTTTGCATACAACACTGTGTTTTCAAATACTTTGCATTTTGTAGTTTACATTCAATTAGTGATTTATTTTATTAGTTCTTTGCATTTAGATCATCTCATCTAGGAATATTGTGTCCATATAACATTAATATTTGAATTTTTACATTACATTTCGGCCATTCTTTCCCCTTTTAGGTGAAAAACCCTAGAAGGGCTAGAAAGACATTTAGGTGCAAAAAATTTTGTTCACATTTTGGTGAACCCATCTTTAGAAAATTTTCACTTTTGATTTCAAGTGCATTTACATCCTATGGTTAGCATGCATCAAAATTGCATTAGGTTTTTCATTTTTTTGCATCTTAGGGTTTTCCAAATTGCATTAGTGAAAACATCATATAGCTTTCATTTTTGCATTTCCAAGCATTTAGAAATAGTGATATTCTACATCTGCATCATAGTTTTACATCATACAATCTAAAACACATCAAATTACATTTGAAATTTCTAAAAAAAATCAAAAAGAAATTATTCCTAGTCTCATTCGCCGCCCTGGGTGAATTAGTCCAGTTGCACATTTTGTACAACATTTTCTAGCTTTTTTTGCATGTTGTTTGCATTTTAGTTTTCTATAATTGCATTTTTTCATACTTTCCAGATTTGTTGTTTTTCTTGCATTTCATTTACTTTCATACATTTGCATAATGACATTTCTCTTTAATACATTTTGTATGTCCTTAAAATATTTAGTGGACATTTCAAACTGTTCCTTTCGAACTAATCCTAATGACCTTCATCTTCCTTATTCTCCTTCAAATCCTCATGAATTTCCTCCTCATTAAGTTGACACCATTGGAGAATATGGTGACATGAATAATTTACTAAATGAATGTCTTGATAACCTCAAAGCCAATGAATCCTTCTATCCATCCATGAAATAATCAGACTTGCCTAATGTATCACCTCCTAATATGTTTGGTTACTTACATCCTGAAACAAATGAAGGACCTAAGTTCCCTCCATGAAGTGGACCTAGTTCCTCTAAACAAGCAACTCTGCAACCATTCTATGATCACAAAGTCACTAGTAGTCCAATCAACCTTCAAGACACTTATGGAAAATGTTTTATCATCTTAAGCAAGAAAGGATGCAACACAAACAACTAGGCATAATGTTCATTGGCTGTTAGAACAACATCCACAAGATGAAAACACAACTAGGTTAGGCTATCAAGTTACTCCTCATGACAGCAAGCAACCTTTATCATATTAGAGACTTCATGATGATGGCACTGTGATCTTCGATGCCCCTCCTAATTTGAATGTTCTCCTTCCACGTGAACAACCCTTACATGATTCCAATGACAAGGATGCTAGGATCCCCATGGGTCCTCTTCCTCCTTCAATTCATGACAAAGGTGAGTCTAGTAAACACAAATGACCTTACAAGTTGAAAAAACTAAATTTTTCTCTTCATCCACCCCCTGAGTGTGAAAGGAAAATACAAATGATTTTAAACAAAGGTCTCATCCTATTACCACCTATGAATCAGCTAGTAATATGTGTTGAAGGTATGAGCTAGTTTGGTGATGTTGTCATTAATGTTTTCATTGATGTCAACATAGTTCAGTATGTTGCAGATTATGCATGTATGGCTGAGATGCTTCTGAGATATTGTGAGTACATGGAGCTATCTTCTTAGTGTTGCAGATGTGTTGTATTGATGAGTTTCTAAGTGTCTTTGAGAAAATTAAATAAAGAAGAGAAGTTAGTGTTCAAAATGTGCTCTGGTATGTGCTCTGCATTTCTTCTATGTTTATCCAATGCTTGTGTGGATCTCAAGGTTTGATAATGGTTTTTTAGTGGTGATATATTCTATGTTTTAGCTTCTGGTGTGATGGTATGTGAATGTTATGTTCACCGGCATGTGAACTGTTCTGGCAGAGTTGCTCTTCTATGGACTAGGATAAATATTTTTGCTTCGTAGTTCTCTACTATTTTGTTTCAAATCTTACAGATCTGGGATATGTCTTGTGAAGGTCTTTTCTATGCTCTATCAAAGAGGTTTGAATTTTTGTGATCTAGAAGTCTTGTTTTAGTGTTTATATATAGTCTGGGTGGACTGGTGAAAGGTGTTAAGTGATTGAAATTTGTTTTTTTCTATAGATATATCTAGAAGTTTCTGAGGAGTATTATTGTTCTTAATGAAGCGTGTTGTACAATCCACGTGTCATCTCCTAATTGAGAAGCATGTAGATCAATGTTTATTTGTGTTTTCATTAGGTTTGGTCGATCTGGTGTTTTCACTTCATTCAAAGAATAAAATTTTAATTAAGGAAGCATGTGGTTGTTTCAAGATATATTTTTTCATCTTGATTTTTTTTTTATTGGTCCACTCTTATTCCCTTCCACTATGGTAATTTTGATTTTCTAGCCTATTTTGAATTTATGAAATAAGTTTTATGTGGCTAACCTTGGAGAAAGTTTCTAAAGTTGAGGATGGTATAAAAGCAAGTCGAATTGTGAAGAGTTGTATGACAGTGTGATGCAAAGTGATGAAAGTAAGACACAAATCATAAGAGAAAAGGTGTGTGACTTGTGATAGCAGTTCTCCATTGTGTTGAAGGTAGTGTGATAAGGATTTCTGCAATCCTACTATTGTTCATTAATTTCTGTGGTGGATCTTTTTGTTTTCTTTTGTATCTGTAGGTAGTGAGCACCCTTGTTGGACAATGAGTTCTTTCTATGGACAATGAGTCCCTTTGTAGGTAGTGAGCCTTTGTACTTGGATAGTGAGTCCTCTTCTTGGTAGTGAGCCTTTGTTTTATAATCTCTATATTGTGATTTAACCCTCACCTTGGTTTTTCCCTTATTGGGTTTTTCACGTAAAAATATGGTGTTCATTGTGTTGATTTACTTTCTGTTATTTTTGTTTCATGCTCTTACTTAATAACAAAATAGTGTGGTTGTGGATTTAATAAGTATTGAAGTTTTAAGTTTGAATTATGTGACAACTGATTCACCCCCCTCTCAGTTTTCTTGCACTTTTTTAACAATTGGTATCAAATTTTTGGTTCCTTGTTGTTGAGCTTAACTGCTTAAGGAAGATCCATTGGCACATAAGTTGGTGATCCCTATGTTTGATGGAACTAACTACAATGATTGGAAAGGACAAATGAAAGGATATATTATCTCCTTTGGTTTCAAGACCTGGAAGGCTATTGAGATGAAGTATACACCCCATGTTGGTGATCTTTCTACTCCATATGAGATCTCTACTTATGAAGAAAATGAGAAGGAGAAGTATGATATTTGCAGTGGTTTTTCTAAAAATGAGTGAGGAAAGGTTTCTTCTTTGGGAACTACATATGAAGTTTGGAAGAAGCTGGAAGATATGTATGAAGGAAATGAAAGAGTGAAATTGACAAAGAAGCTAGAAACTAAGGGTAGATTTGCGAATCTGAAGATGGAAGAAGGTGAATATTTTACAAGTTTCTTTCAATGAGTTGAACTAACTGTAAATGAAGTTATAAATCAAAGAGGAAAACTATCAGATGAAGATATAATTTAGAAGATCTTGAAAACCCTAGCAGAATGCTACAATGATAAGATCTTAGTTATTGAAGAAGTATATACTCCTAATACTTACACTTTAGAATAGTTGTTTGACACCTTGCAAGTATTTGAGGTGAGAAAGTTCCAAAAAGAAGACAAGATAGAAGAAAAGATAGAAATGACATTCAAGGCATTGAATATTGAAGAGGAACCAAATAGTGATGGTGTTGATGAGTTGGAAGCAAACTTTACAAGGAAGTTGAAGAAAGGAACCAAAAAGTATAAAGGTATATTTCCCTTTAAATGTTTTAGTTGTGGTAATATTGGTCATTATGATTTGAAATGTCTGAATAGAGCTATACATAAGAGGAACAAGGATTATAAGGATAAGGATAGGAAGGATAAGAGATATAAGAAATTGTACTATGTTAAAGAAGAAGTAGAGATTTTTGATGATGAATCTAAGAATGAGGCTAATGATAGTGAATGCTTATTCTTAGCTTTGGAAAGTAAATCTATATCTACTAACCCTAGAAAATGTGTAAGCAAGAAGACTTAGGAGAATAAGAGGAATAGGATGGAAGGTTCTTTGGTTACTGTTTTTCATGCAAGATAGGATGAAGTGTATTGGGTGATTGATAGTGGATGTTCAAAACACATGACCAGAGATAAGAGTAAGTTCATTAATCTTGTGAAATATGATGGTGGTTTCATTATGTTCAGTGATGATTTAGGAGCTAAGATATGTGGAAAGGTTTAATAAGTTTTTATGGAGTGCATAGTATTGATGATGTATATTATGTGAAGGGTTTGAGGCATAACCTTCTAAGTGTTGGTCAGATGTATAGAAATTCTTTTAAAAAAATTTTTTAGAATAACACCTATGAAATTAGAAAAGGATCTAGAAGTGGAGATATGATTTTTGGTAGAAGAATAACTCTGGAAACATTTATCAGTTGAAAGGAGTTGATGGTCATTTCCTTGTATCTCAAATCAATGAAAGTTGGCTATGGCACCAAAGAATGGGACATGTAAATTTTGATAACTTGGACAAGATTAGTGCAAGAGAGATTGTTTAAGGACTGCCTAGAATCACAAGACCTAGTAATGCTATTTGCAAGAGTTGTCAATTGGGGAAATAGATAAGATACAACTTTAAGGGAAAAGAGTACCCTACTACCGGTATGTTGGAGTTGGTTCATACTTATCTCTATGGTCTGACTAGGATTGGAAGCCTAAATGGCGATAGGTATTTCATGTTGACTATTGATGATTATACTCAAATGACATAGGTTGCTTTTCTCAAGGAAAAGACTAAGGTTATGGATAGGTTTAAGGTATTCAAAGAAAGAGTCAAAAAATGAATTAAATTTGAAAATAAAGTGTTTGAGATTTAATAGAGGTGGAGAATTCACTTCTAGTGAATTTAATTCATTTTGTGAACATGGCATAAGAAGAAAGTTTTCTACTTTGAGAACCCCTCAGTAGAATGGTGTAGTTGAAAGGAAGAACATGATTGTACAGAAAGCTACTAGAACCATGATGAAAGAATCAAATGTACCAAATGTGTACTCGAGAGAAGCAATACATACTATTGTTTATGTTTTTAATAGAGTCCAGATTAGATACAACAACACTAGGACACCTACTATGAAGTATTTTAAAGTATTTAGAAGCATATGCTATATCAAAAGAAATGATTAAAATGTTGGAAATTTTGATGCTAGATGTGATGAAGGAATCTTTCTTAGGTATTCTACTACTAGAAAATCATATAGATGCTTCAATAAAAGGTTGAGAAAGATTATTGAAAGTGCCAATGTGAAAGTTGTTGAAGACATACACGAACATATTGAGATAAGTGAGGTTGAACCTGATGATCCTATATGTGGACATGTACCTGTGAAGAATAAGGATAATGAAGAGGAAGAGAAAGAAGACCAAGTGGAAGAAGATGAAGGAGAAGAAGAAAATGAACTAGAACCTACTGTCAAAACTCCTAAGTATGTTCAGAAGAATCATCCGAAGGATCAGATAATTAGAGATAAAAGTGAAGGTGTGAAAACTAGAAGTGGAGATGCAACTGAGGTAAATCTATGTTTTCTTTCTAAAGTTGAACCTAACTCTGTGAATAAAGCATGTGAAGATGATAGTTGGATGAAAGCTATAAAAGAAGAATTGCAACAGATAGAAAATAATTAGACATGGGAACTAGGCCCAAGGCCTATGAATCAGAATGTGACTAGCTCAAAATGGGTGTTCTAGAATAAGTTGAATGAAATTGGAGAAGTTGTAAGGAATAAGGCAAGACTGGTATGCAAAGGAAATTTACAAGTTGAAGGTATATATTTTGAAGAGAAATTTTCCCATATGGAAAGAATGGAAACTATTAGGATTTTTCGGCTTTCTCTGCTCACACGAACTTCAAAGTATATCAGATGGATGTTAATTCAACATTTCTGAATGGTGAGTTGGAAGAAGTGTACATGGAGCAACATGAAGGGTTTTAGTTGTCTAATAAACTAGACATGGTTTGTAAGTTGAAGAAGACATTGTATGGGCTGAAGCAAGCTCCCGGAGCTTGGTATGAAAGATTAGATAGATATCTAACAAAGAAAGGATTCAAAAAATGTTTTGCTAATAGCAATTTTTACTTCAAAGTGCAAGGTAACAAAATGTTGATAGTAGTTGTTTATGTGGATGATATCATTTTTGGTGGAAGTAAAGGAAAGTGTAAGAAGTTTGCTGAAGAGATGCAAAAAGAAATTTTGATGTCTATGATCGGTGAATTGAATTTCTTCCTTGTTCTACAAGTGAATCAAACTGATAAAGGGATATTCATTTCACAATATAAGTATGTAAAAGAGTTGTTAAAGAAGTTTGGGATGGATGATTCCAAACCTGTTGGTACTCCCATGATAACCAAATGTAAGTTGAGCAAGGATGATGAATCTTCTAAGAATGATTAGAGAAAATAAATATCTTGATTGGTGGATTGTTGTACCTTACTGCTACTAGACCATACATTATGCATGTAGTGTGTTTAGTTGCCAGATTCCAAGTAGATCCTAAAGAGACACATGTTGAAGCTATAAAGAGAATATTTAGATATTTGAAAGGTACATCAAATTATGGACTATGGTATGCTAAGAGTGATGATTTCACCCTAAGTGCTTATACAAATGTTGATTGGGTCGGATGTGTAGACAACCGGAAGAGTACCATTGGTGGTTATTTCTTTCTTGGAAGAAGATTGCTTTCATGATTGAGTAAGAAGCAAGACTTGGTTTCTTTATAAAATGTAGAGGTAGAATATATTGCTGCAGCATCCTGTTGCACACAAGTTTTGTGGATGAAGAAAACTATGAAGGATATTGGTGTGGTATGTGATGAGCCAATCTCTATTTTTTGTGACAATACAAGTGCAATAAGCATTTCAAAAAACCTGGTTATTCATTCAAGAACAAAGAATATATCTATCAAGTATCATTTCTTGATAGAAAAAGTACTGGACAATGACATCAGATTGAAGTATGTGACCACAAAGTAACAAATTGCAGACATATTCACTAAGGCTCTTCCGAAGGATACTTTTGAGCATCCAAAGGAGATTTTGGGATTCATTGGCCCTTTTAACTAGGTGCACATGAAAATGCATCAGTCCAGTGAATTCACATATTCTTCATTTATATGGACTAATAAATGGGTCTACATCGTAGGGGGAGTATAAAAGGGTTTTCATTGTTGCAATATGTGTGTACTCCTAAGGGGGAGTAATCAAAATTATTGATCATTACCATTGATGTTAAAGGGGGAGATAAATTCAAGTGAAAAATAGGTGAAAAATAAGAGAAGGTGTTCACCTGGTATTGTGTTGTCTTTCATGGTTTTTCACATCACATGTTACCATTAATGACAAAGGGGGAGATTGTTGAAGGTATGAGCTAGTTTGGTGTTGTTGGACATCATTAATTTTGTCATTGATGTCAACACAGTTCAGTATGTTGCAGATTGTGCATGTATAGTTGAAATGCTTATGAGATGTTGTGAGTACATGGAGCTATCTTTTTACCATTGCAGATGTGTTGTACTGATGAGTTTCCAAGTGCTTTTGAGAAGATTAAATAAAGAAGAGAAGTTAGTGTTCAGATTATTCTCTGGTATGTGCTCCACATTTTGATTGTGTTGATCCTTTGCTTGTGAAGATTTGAAGGTTTTATAATGGTGATTTAGTGGTGATATCTTCTAAGTTTTATCTTCTGGTCTGATGGTATGTGAAAGTTATGTTCACCAGTATGTGAACTATTCTAGTAGAGCTGGTCTTCTATGGATTGGGAGAAATAGTTTTTCTCCCTACTTCTCTATTGTTTCATTTCAGATCTTGTGGATCTGAGATATGTCTTGTGAAGGTATTTTCTATGCTCTTACAAAGAGGTTTGAAGTTTGGTGATCTAGAAGTCTTGTTTTAGTGTTGCTATACAATCTGGGTGGACTAGTGAAAGGTGTTCAGTGATTGAAGTTTTTTTTTTTGCTATGGATGTATCTGGAAGTTTCTAAGGTGTATTCTTGTGCTTAATGAAGTGTATTGTAGAGTCCATGTGTCATCTTTTGATTGGGAAGTGTGTACATCAAAAAAAAAAATTCATTAGGTTTGGTCGACCTGGTGCTTTTACTTCATTTGAAGAATAAAATTTTAATTAAGGAAGTGTGTGGTTGTTTCAAGATATTCTTTTTTATCTTGAAAAATGTTTTTATTGGTCCACTCTTATTCCCTTCCACCATGGTAATTTGAGTTTCTGACCTATTTCAAATTTATGAAATCATATTTTTGTGGCCAACCTTGGAGAATGTTTCTAAGGTTGAGTGTAATAACCCAAACTAATAACACAAAAATTACAACTATTTTTTTTTTACTATCTTATTATGTGTTCATTCACTTGCATACTTAGGTACTTCTACCCTAATAGGATAGGCATCCATCCATCCAGGACATGCATCCAACCATATGGGTTAAGCATCCAACCATACAGGCTAGGCAATTGTCCATATGGGACAAGCATTCGTCTATCCATTCGGGATAGGAATCTACCCAAATGGGGTAGGCATCTATCCATAAAGGATAGGAATGTGCTCTTTCCAGAGACTTAGACTCATAAGGACCTCAGAATTCAGCCTAAGGCCTTGGGAAGTCAAGCGAATCCATCCAGGATTCCTTCTAAGTATACTAGGAACTTTTTTTATCTTATCTTTATGTTTGATATTTATATCCCATTTTGACCAAGTCATTCTCTTGAAATATTAATTTATATTTTGATTTTACATTATCTCAAACTTTCCCTAAGCCCCATCCCTGAATGCTTGAGGTACTGGGAGCATTCTTCATTTCCAAGACTACCTACATACCCTGCTTCCAAACGGGATCAAGGCGTAAAATATGTAGTTCTATTTTCTAATCTATGTTTGATGTGAACTGTTTTGTGGGTATGCAACCCTTTCTAAGGATTTTCATTCTCCCCAGAGAGTTCCTCTGTGATTGCTACCCACGAAGGGAAGCAATAAAATATAAGTAAATAGTCTCCTTGACTATTACTTGTTTTCTAAACATCTAAATCCTAGTTCCTAATTAACATCTCCCTTGAACCCATTTGAGATACAATTACCTTTAATTATCATAACAATATATTAAAAAAAATTCCATCAAATCCTATAATGGGCTTTACTAGGTTTGAACTAGCGTATTTTCATTCATTTAAAATTATCTTATTAGATTATCGATCCAAAAGAGATTACCCGTCTCTTGGATTTTATTAACATGGTGTTCCTTATTTCTCCCTAGTGATTTAAAGGGACAGTGCCACAGATGTCATTGTTGCAGCTATGTTAGGCTATGGATGCAGTAGCTCAAGCGCGACGGCATTACCCGTAAATGTGAGCAAGAGGCACCGTTGATACCGAACGTTGTTGGTTTTTTTTGTTTCAACTCTTGATTAAAGTTTACCTAACTAAGAAAATAACATCTAACTACTTCATGGAATACAATACTTTAATGGAAAATAATAAACTCTTCTTTTACTTAATTAATTGTTATTGTAAAAGATATCAAGACAACATTGAATTAAAATGATGCAAATAGAGATACTAAGCTACTTTTCTAAAAAACCAACTTCCTTTCCACTTTCTGATTACCAAGATCCTAATATACAATGTATGGGAATTACAGTATTAATTAACCATTTCATCTATTTAAGAAGTGAAATTAGCTAAAGATGCTAATCTATTCTTAAGGTAAATATAGTTAAATATTATTACTTATTTACAATTTAACGATTTTAACAAATAAGAACATTTGATAGTATCATACATAAGAAAGTTTACTAACATTTTTAACAAATAAATGACAAAAACAATATTAGTCACTAAATTACTTATATTAATAATTTACTTTGTAAAGAAATGAATTAAAGTAAATCTTTGATAAATGAATATCCAAATATTAACAATAAATTGAATGCAATTATATTATGCAAAAATAACTAAGTTGATGCAGTAATAATTGTTTGAGAAGAATTTAGAAGTTAAGTTATTTTACTTGCCATCACTAATCTACTTTCTAAAATGATTTAAACTTATTGAAAAAAATTATTAAAAAATTAAATAAGTTAAGACAAAAATAACTAATTTGGAAATATAATTATCTCACTAAATTAAATACAACATTTCTTGAAATTGTTTGAAACTAAACAATGATTTGATTGAGTTTATTAGATAATGAATCTACTAATTTGATTTGTTTCCTAACACTAGCTTTATTGCTTTTAGAAAAAAAATCTTAAATAAGTATGAACTTCCTAATTAGGTATTTATTGAGGGATAATTTATTTTAAGCAAACATGAACATCTAATTTCATTTATGATGACTAAGATAATTGTTATAAGAAAATCATTTCTTAAATATTATTACATTAATTTTTGTTTTATTTTTTCTTTTTAGGTAAATAAATAAGACATTATAAATTTCATCTTCTTGAATTAAGTTCTATTTAACACAATCTAGAAATTGCCCCATTTTTTTAATACAATTATTAGATATGACTAAGTTCAATTTGAAACCTATTTTTTTGTAATAAATAATCTTTTAATACTAGTTTCCTTTGAAAAATGAATCATATTATTTGGTTTTCAAGTAATTTTCCTTCTAATTGATTACTTTTAGAACATCAACTTAATAAATTATATATATCTATATATATATATATATATATATATATATATTTAATTAATTAGAAATACATACTAACTAGCTTTACAATTAGTCAAATTGAATTAATTAATAAATCCATCTAAATTTGTATTCTAGAAATAATTTTAATACTAACCTCAATTGATTTGCGGAAACTTTCCAAAAACTAATTAAATCAATTCTAAGTGACTAATTACTCCTTTCATTTTTTTTATTTAATTTTTTTTTGGAAATAAATTTATCTTTAAATTTGATTATAAAATAATTACTATTATTTATTATGAAATCAAATAACTATTCTAACCATCTTGTAAATAGTATAACTTTAATAGCATCTATCTTATAATTTTCTTTTGGAAATAATTTACTTAATCACCAATACATAAAAATAATATTCTCTTTTTCTAAAATAACTATTTTTTGAAGATATATTTAAGCTAACTTTAATTGGAATTTTAAACTAACCCTAGTTATCAACATGCTCTTGCTAAATAAATTAACGAAACACTATTTTTTTGGAGCAATAAAACTAACACCCATTGCTTCAATTTTAAACAATTCTAATTTTCAAAGTGGACTGCAATAATTTCTTTTAAAATGGTAATTTATCAATTTCTATATAATTGAGAAACTTTACTAATTCATATTTTTAAATTCCTGATTTATAGATAATTTTCTTTATATATATATGGGATAATAAGATACTAAAGAATCAATGTTATAAATCTATTGTTTGAAAAAGAAAATCTGATTTATTGATTTTAAGATAAAGTTCTCATTAAGGTTGTCTACTAGTTTGTAAGGAAAGATCAAATATTATAAATATATCCATTGATAAATTATTACTTTTAAATGAAACTTCTATTTAAACTTATGTACAAGCTTATAAGGAACAACACAAAGTGTGATTATTAAAATATTCTTTTGAATCTTCTAAGTGATTAAAGCTCTAAGAAAATAAAGGTAGTTTCTAATTTCAAGTCCAAGATAAATAAGTTTCCTTAAAAATAAAGAATCTTTATTTATTTTATTTTATTTGCTAAGAATAAATCCATGAATGATTTTTTAGATGTTTCTAATTTAAATAGTTTTCTCCTCTCTTTTCAACCATTTTTATTTTTAAAAGGTATATGAATTATTTTTTATTTTTTTGAAATTCAATGATTACTTAATAAATCAAGGAGTCGTTAAATTACTAAAAGATCAAAAGGATAACATATGAAGATCCTATGTAATTTTTCTTTTATTTATTTTTTTGGAAACTTCTAATAACATAATTATTTACTATTAATCCAAATTCTTCTTTTTTTTAGAAAAATCAAATTGTGTGACTGATCCAATCAAAGGCACATGCAATTTCTTTAATAAGAAAAAAAGTTTCTATTAATACTAATTTATTTCAAGATTTCAATTATTCATTTAATTTAATTTCCATAGTTGAATATGGAATAACTATTAGTTCTTCTATTCGATAATTATTTTCATACACTATTCAATTCTATTTAGTATGCTTATTATTCTTTTACAATCTAATCACATTACTATCATTATTGGATTTTAGTTTGTTTGGTTTACTTTAATTCTATTGCTGAAAATCTAAAAAAAACTTCTAATTTGATAACTATTGGGAAAATGTTCATTAAATAAGGAAAAATAAAATCAACCTTCTAAATCAAGAGTGAAATTAAAGAACATTTTAACTAAAATTTTCAATGATTCTAAAAGAAAAATCTCAATCTTCAACAAAATTTCTGAGTATAATTTTTGATGAAATAAAAATAAAATAAAATAAATTAAATTTGTTTCACTATAATTTTTTAAAAATGAATTAGGATCCATTGTAAGGAATAAACTTACCTGTAATGCAATTGCTGAAAATCCTTCTCTGTTGAACCAAGTTCTTGGATTCTTTCAAATCTTTGTGCTTTTGTAACAAGTAAGAATAAAACAACCTTTCCTACTCTGTATCTTTCTTTAATAAATTCATATTCTACGAATGCAAAGAACAATAAAAAGGATGATAATTAATGACCATCAAGGATTCTAATCTTTTTCATGTCTTTGAAAGAGGCTAGGTAGTCATATTTATAGAAAAATGAATGGAGATTTGATGGTGAAAATAAACAGTCGAGATTTGAAAAAAACATGCAATGATCAAGATCAGAGAAGAGAAGAGGAAAGTTTCCATTTTGAATCATAAGAGGATAATATAAAATTGTGAGAGGATAATATCAAATTTTTAAATTTGAAAGATGAATAAAGGTGCACACAAGGCTTCCATTTTTACGTATAGTTTACACATGAAGTTACTAAAATAAAAGTAGTTAGCTAATAAAAAAAGATTTAAATTCTAAAACAAGATGAAGTTAATTGCTAAAAACTAGAGAGAAGAATAGAAGCTAAAACAAAAATATATATGGAAACTTTTTTTTTAAATAAAATTTATTTATTCATATTTTGAAAAAAAAAATGTTTATTTCAATAATTAAATTTTAGCATCATAAGTTTTTATTTATTTAAAAATAATTATTTTATTTTCTTAATATTTTAATTGTTGATTTTTTATTTTTTTAATCTATTTATTTATTTATTTTTCTTGTGTTTTAATCCCATTATGGAATAAAATAATAATTATTGTCAAACCAACTTAATTTAATAATAAAGAGTTTTATTTTCAAATGTATTAGTAAGAGGGTTCTGACATTGAGGATGGTATAAAAGCAAGTTAAATTGCGAATATTTGTATGATAGTGTGATGCAAAGTGATGAAATTAAGCCACAAATCATAAGAATAGAAGTGTGTGAGTTCTGATAGCACTTCTCCATTGTGTTGAAGGTAGTGAGATAAGGGTTTCTTTAATCCTACAAATGTGCATTAATTGTTGTGGTGGATCTTTTTGCTTCCTTTTATATGTATAGGCAGTGAGCCTCCCTGGTGGACAATGAGTCCTTTTTGTGGATAGCGAGTCCCTTTGTAGGTAGTGAGACTTTGTACTTGGACAATGAGCCCTCTTCTTGGTAGTGAGTCTTTGTTTTATAATCTTTATATTGTGAGTTAACCCTCACTGTGGTTTTCACTTCATTTAATTTTCCACGTAAAAATATGGTGTTCATTGTGTTGATTTACTTTCTGTTATTTGTGTTTCATGCTCTTACTTAATAACAGAACAATGTGGTTGTGGATTTAATAAGTATTGAAGTTTTAAGTTTGAATTCTATGACAATTGATTCACCCCCACTCTTAGTTGTCCTGCACCTATTTAACAATATTTCCTAAAGATTCCAATGTGCCCTACTATAAATACCGTCATGTTCTTGGACACCGCATTGATGAATATCGAACATTGAAGGAAATACTATGTAAGTACCACTTCGATGACATTCAATGCTATCACATTATCCCATAGTGCATTTTCCCACACCTCATCATGCCATAGTTGTAGAATCTTCCATTCTCAATATTGGATGACCTTTCCCATCACCTATCTCAACTTATTCTCACCTTGCACTTAGTGGGGGAAAGAAGTTGTCAGCCTTGTCCTAGTAATGCATTTGTCCTTGTCCCCTAGCTATGTTTTTCACCTTCCACTTATCCTAACTGAGAATGGGAAGAGGATGACTCATTTGATGGTCGAATTTCCTTTGCATTAATAGTATTTTTCTTTTCTTTTGTGTTTGCATGTGCGTATCATGTTCCCCCATGATGTGGTGTTTGATGTTTTCCCTCTCTTTGTGCACTTCCTCTATTTGTATCTTCATTCTTCTATATGTCATACATTGATTTTGCTTTTTCTTTTTTTCTTTCGTTTAGTGTTTTTCTTTTGGGGATGACACAAATCATTGAGACACCCTACATCTCTTCCATGTTGACCCAAAAGGTCTTTCTATTTTCTTTTCCACTTTTTTTTTTTTTATTTTCCTTTTGTGGATGATGCAAAGCATTGACATGCCCTATGTCTCTTATATGTTTACCCAAAAGGTATTTCTAGTTTCTTTTCTCCTTTTTTTCTATGTTTTCCTTTTGGGGATGACGTAAGGAATTGAGACCAAAATGTCTCCCTCATGTTGACCCACAAGGCTTTCTTGTTCATTTCAACTTTTTCTTTTCTCCTTTCTCCTTTTTCTTGTGTTTTCCTTTTAGGGACGATGCAAAGCGTTGAGACATCCTATGTCTTTTCCATGTTGACCCAAAAAATATCTTTCTTTTTCGTTTGTTTTCACTCTCTTTGTGTCATTCTTCCAGTTCTATTTGTATTTGGGGAATGATGATAGTTTTGAGCTCTTTAATCCAAACATTGCAGCAATGAACATACTGACCCCAAATTCATATATCCCTTATGTGTTTGGTGTATTCCTTTTTTGGGGTAACCCCTCTTTCTTTTGTTCCCTTTTTTCCTTTGCATGACGTGGCCTTACTTAGAAACATATGACTTGGCATAGGGGCTTTCCAAGTTGGCTCTCATGTCTTCTTTCTTGTTTGCATTTTTCATTTGCTACTTTAAAGTAATTTCTCACAAAATGATGTGTAGAAATTCCTTTAAAGTGGGGGCATACATTGGAATTGTTCAGTTTCATTTACATAGCCTCCTTGCATAACACAACTTGCATGCCTATAGTGCCATTGCATTTGTTCATGAGTTATAAGCATATGAAGCTTTGCTTATCTCATGAAGCATGAAATGACATTGTCTTTTGTGGCACCTTATTAAAGTTATTAGGAGGTATAGCTTTAGTATGGTTGATTGGGAACCCATTCCAAGGCATGAATTTTCCCCATAGCCACCTGTGTGTTTGTGAGTACATAATAGCCATGAGTGTATGTTTCTCACCTTGTGGGCCTTCTCACCTAGTGGACAACCATGAGCCCCGTCGCCCTAGAGTGAGTATTCATTTTCTTTCCAACTAGCATAGATCTAACCCACAATGAGCTGGACAGACAATCGAAGCTTGATCCAACTTTCTTTCAACTCCTCTCTTTCATTCCTTCTCATCACTTCCCTGTGTGTTCCTTTATGCTTATGATTGGTTTTCCATGGGATCTTGATCACGGGGTCTTGATCATCCCTCTTGATTATTGTTTTCTCATCTCACCAAGAATTAATACACTCAGACCCCTTTTGAGATGTATTGCTCTAATTTAGTATGAGTTTCAAGCAAGTTCATCCTCTCCTTCAAGTGGGGGCTAACTATGGACACAGAAAAAGTAACCCTTATACTTTTTCTTCTTTTGTCCCTCCTTGTGCTTTTTTGGCTTGATTTTACCTTGATTTAATGTTGCAATGTGGCCCAAACATTCACATTAGGTCTTGAATCTTTATGAATCATTAAGACTTTATGATGTCTTGTAAATGTGTTGTGAAGTGTTGTGACACATTTTCACACTTTTCTAAACTCTTCTTCTTATAATTCAACTACATAGCCCCTTTATATCACTTACCAAGTCTTATTTTGAAGTGTTGTAAAGTCTTGTAACAAAATTTCATGCTTTTCTAGACTTTTCATCAACAAATACACATTTCTTATGCTTTATTTGTCCCCTGTATATAGTTATAGGCCTTAATTAAGCATATTTTTTAATACAAACCTGACAACCATAATTTAAGATGACTTAATTTCTAACACCCATTCACCACTAGGGGCGAAGGAGTCCCTCTTGGCACAAAAATCAAAATAAATTTAAATTGTTGGTGGGTTTTTATTCCTAAAGACCTAAGGTCAGCCTGTGATGTATTTTTGGGAAATTAGGGCATAATTATGTATAAATACATGATTTTCTATTGATTTTAACCCCCAATTCATTTTCCATTCATCCATTCACTCATGCATTCAATTCATCATAGCATTGAATCATTCTAGAATTCAATCAAGCATTCAAGCATCTTGGAGCAACATATCTTCATACTTCAACATCAAGGGTTTAGTGAGTTTATGATAGTGAATGTTATTTTTTCATCATTCCTTATTTATTTCATTTCATTATCAAGGGTTTGATTACCAACTTGGGGTTTGACCAAGGCAAACCCCTATAATCTAACCCTTAAACCTTTTTCCCCTCTTTGCATGTGTGTTTGCGGGTCTTGTAGGAAGATTTGTCAAGGAGAAAGGTATAAAAAAGGTATTGCAAAGTCATCAAAGTCATCAAAATCAACATAACCCTATTAACCCTATTTGAAGCTTCGAGATTACTTTCTAGTCAGATTTTCTAGATTTAGATCCAGCAAGCTATCAACTAGAAAAGTACAGACCAGGACCCACAAAGTTGACCTTTGACTTTTCAAAAATATGCTAGTGGACTGATTCACCATCTATGGGGAATGAGTCCCACTACCAGGCTAATTTTTTTTTTCTAAAGTTCTATGTTCTTGACATCCTGAAACCTGTTCCAACCGATTTTACCAGAAACAAGACTAATTCACAATCTGTAGCGAATAAGTCCTATTGGGATTCAATACTAATCTTTGTAGTATTATAGAACCTTTCAAAAGTAGCTTTCAAGCTCTAGGTGCACCTCATTTAGTTTCATTGAATTATGTTCTTGTTTGTTCACTCTTTTTTAGTTCATGTTTGCATACATTACTATGTTTTCAAACACTTTGCATTTCTTAGTTTGCATTCAATTAGTCATCCATTTTATCAGTTCTTTGCATTTAGATCATATCATCTATGCATATTGCATCCATATAAAATTAAACTTTGAATGTTTACATTGCATTTTTTCCCATTCTTTCCCTTTTTAGGTGAAAAACCCTAGAAGGGCTAGAAAGGCATTCAGTTGCCAAAATATTTGTTTACACCTATATGATATTACCACTAAAGAGGATACCATATCACACATTATAGGAAAATCATGTATAATATCACCACTAAAGGGGAATCACATGAAAATACAAGGATACACCCTAAGGAATACCATAATATTACCATTAAATAGGAATTACATGAAGATACAAGGCCACACCTTAGGGAATATCATGCATGATTTCACTACTAAAGGAGTATTACATGAATTATATTATTAAAAAAATTCTTAAATAGATGGGGGAATATTCCCCCCCCTTAAAATATTAGTGTTCCTACTACACTAATATTTTAAAAATATAGTGAATAAAGAAATGATCCTTTATAAAATATAGTGAATAAAGAAATGATCCTTTTAAAAATATAGTGAATAAAGACACAAATCAATATATGTGGATACTATCTTGTTGCTCCTTGTGAAAGAAATATGGCTGCACAAAATGTTTTTGTGTCCCCATGAATGAAAATTAGCATCATATGTATAATAATAAAAATGGCACATACCAAGTAGTAAGACCATAGTAATTAATTTATTATTTTATATGGATCCACATAAACATTATATAATTGAATTAACCAATGTATTTTTTTTGTAAATCATAAAACTCATTAGTATAAAGACCAATTGTTCTATGATTTGCACAAAAGGATTTATTTTTAAGTTTTTTTGTGATATATTTATTTCTCAAAGAGGTGGAAATATAATTAATTTCCATTACAAATGTGTGCATAATATATGAACTATTTTGACAAAGGATGTGAAGTGGGAAGGAAACCATCTCCAATTGGACCAAGAGGTGGTGGTGGAATTGAAGTTGGAGTAAATATCTTATGTAAAGGTCAAGGACCTTGGTAACCAATCGCTATTGTTAGATCTAATGATTTTTTTCTAAGCGAGTGTGAATTTCATGTTCAATTCTTGTATTAGAACCTTGTTTAGCAAGAATCTTAAATGCATGACTATAGAACCTTTCGAAGTTAATTGGTGTATCACTAAATTTGTTTGCATAGGATGGTTGAAAATTTGTGGGCATATTCTTATCTTTGTTGGTATTGGCAAGGGATTTTAACTATAATGGACAAGGGATGAATTGTAAAGAACTCTCTTTGTGAGAGGAAGAAGAAAATTTGAGTGAAGGTATGGTAGGTTTTGTTGATATGGTTTCATCATGTGTGGGTATTATGGTTTTAAGGGAAACTTTTTCTTCGAGGGTAGGTAAAATATTTTTTAAGGATCTATTAATGATCTCTTCATCCTGCACTAAGATCTCCTCATGGGGAGGACATCCATTGGGATAAAAGGATACATGACTCTCATCACTTGTTGGAGAAGAATTACCAAAGACACAACATAAAACATCAACCAAGGATTTCAAAGAAGACATAAATTTTCTAAAGAAATCAAACATTATAAAATCATTTTATTGAGAAATATATTCTTTGAGATAATAACTATTAAAAAATAGTGAAAGAAAAAATTGGGAAAAAATCTTGATAAAGGGCTTAGAGAGGTCACTATTACCAAAATCGAACCAAAAATGGATAGGCTAGTGGAACGTTGGGTACCCTAGACCTAGTGAATTAAATTTCAAAGATTTAAAAATATAAAAATTAAATTTAGTGTTTGAGAATCCTAATCTACAAATATCCAGGTTTCAAAAGAGGCATATCTCTATAAATACATAAAATTTGAATTTTTCTAATATAAAACACAATTTTTTTTACAATTTCAGATTTATCCAATAATATAATGTATTCCAAATGTAATTTTTAAATTGAAAAATTAAATTAAGTGATCGTAGTTCGACAAATCTAGAAATTGAAATTTTTCTAATGTTTTAAAATATCAAAAACAATATAAATCTTCACTTTTTTGACAACATATACATACATAATTCACAAATTTAAACACTTTCTGAATATTTCAGATCTTATCATGACCTAATGAATATTTTTGTGCACCTATTACCTAGATCTTCTATGCAATAATTAAAATTTACAATATGTGTCTTTTGAATTGAAAATGCTATGTATTTTTTTTACTTTTTCAAAGCTTTTTGTCAAAATATTCATGTACAAATTACAAATTCAAATTATTTAAAGATGCAATCAAATTTAAACATGATCTAGAATTAATATTTTAGAAGGTTTAAAATGCACATATGTTGGGTTCACCAAAATGGGATGTTGGAAAATGAGATCTAGGGCCTAAACCATACTCTTTCCAAGATCACAAAGGAAAAATGGATTAAAAGTGATCTCAACACCTACTTGGCTACTAACCTCAATAGAAGAGCCATAATGGTGGATTGGGGTTTTAATATGTTTCCTTTGGGTGTAGTTATGGTAGTAATTGTTTGTGATTTAATGTTGACTAATTGATTAATTTGATGATCTGAAGATGTTCCTAGGTTAACTATGAAAATGTAGAAAATTGAGATGACTTATGCAAAGTATAGAATTGGTACAAAACAAAAATAATTTGAGAAAACAAAGAGAATACATAGAAGAACCTATCATATAAATTTGGGCCTAACATAACTAGATCAGGAGAAAAAAGAAACTCAAAATTAGACATTAGTTTCTTGTTGCTCTCAGTCTGTGGGATCTCCTCTCTTGAACTTAGAGTCACAACTTCATATATTATTGATAAACTCTACTTTCCTTGATTTTTTGACCTCTATGGCTTGAATTATTGAGTGAGAAATTTCATCTGTAGTCCTCCTTCAATTCACTTCACATATGTAACCTACACACATGAAAAGGGTGAAAGCTTGTGCCATAAAGGGTATTTCATAATTTAAATTCCATTTTGGTATTTCTACCTCCATAATGGCTATGATAATGTGAAAATAGATCTTACCCTTTGTTGGGTGGAGGCAAAATAAAAAGCAAGTGATAAATTGACACTTGTTGCAACTCACTACTCAAATCTACATTCCTTGAGGGATTAAAGTCATTATACTCATCTTCTTCAAGGATAAATTGATATATAATTTGAAGTCTTACAAGTGTTAGTACTTGTCAAACAAAATAAAATGAAACATGAACAAACACATGAAAATATGATGTATTGCTAACATGATGCTTAATTGAAATATTGCTTCTGTAAATCTGCTCTTTACTACTCTTGGGATGCTCAAATATCCTCTTAATTTCCTTAGGATGTCTCTCAAAGTTGCTAACTTTTTAGGTGTTCTTAAGATTAAGATGATAAAATTCAATTCAATTCTTAAATTTTCTCTAAATTAAAGGGTAAAAGTACAAACTTATGTCACACTTTCAGCCAACTTATCAACACAAGTGAATTTTAGTATTTCTAACTAAAAATATTTTTTTGTCAAATATATGATCTAATAAGATTCATTGTAGATAAGTTACAAATGTTGACAACTTTTCCAACTAAAATTGTTGGCTAAATGCTTATGTAACACCACTCCGAGGCAAAATTACCAAAAAATGAAATAATTTGAAAAGCTTGATGTGTTAAAAACTTCTACACATGTAAATAACATTATTTTTAAAATGTAAAAAATACCCTTTTGTAGATACATAAGTGTAGTTTTCAAATATATATATGTATATATATATATGTAATAGTTTAATTATTATTTATATTTTATTTTTATTTTTACTAAAAGTAAGTTATTAGCATAAAAAAATTAAGTTGATTACCATGTAAATAAAAATACTAGAACTTATTGGAAAAATTAAAAAAAAAATGGTGCACTAGATAAAATAGTCTATATCAAGATGTACGTTTTTTCTATTTTAGATAAATAGTTAATATTAAGGTTAATGTCAAATGGAAACAACTATATTTTAATACACACAAATTTAATATTTATTTAAAAATATATATATTTACCAAATTAGAAAAAAAAAATCCATGTACTAAAGTTTCAAGCTATAAATACACAAAAGCACCAACAAACTAACAACACCCATGAGGCCAAACACTAGAAGCTATATTCAACATACCATCCACTGACAACTTAGTTTCCTGAATGAAGACAATATTAGGAGAATGACTACCAATTATCTCACGAATAGCCTTTTCTCTAGGAGTGTTATTCAAACCCCCGCATTCCATGAAATAACACATTTATGGGGATGAGAGAAATGAGAGTCAAGCGTTTTCACCAACCCAGATTCTACCAGAGTCTCACCCATCAATTTAGCCTTCTCAAGGTATTTCTTGTGACCCACCTTAGATGGTTTCTCTAGGGTTTGACCAAGCTCCATCTAACTAAACTACAAGTTCACCCCAACCAAGTTTTGATTCCCAATTACTTCATCCTCTTACACGACCACTTCTAATGAGCTCGTACCAAGAGGAATCCCAACTAGAATTTCCTCTTCCTAAATTTAGTCATCTAAAGCATCAAACCAATTAAAGATCATAGGTGGCTCTCTTCGGCAGGTCATGTGGTTCTACTCAAATGTATGGTCTAATCTCTTCCTATTTACCGATGTTTTATGTAGGTTGCTCCTACCAGATTTGTTATGGAGTTTGATGCCCTTGCCCGTCAATTCCTTTGGGTCAGTAATCTAATCAATTTGAAGTGGAATTTGATTTGGAAGAATGAAAAAGAACATATCATTATATAGCTTTTGTGTTTTCATTGATGTTGCCATGTTATATGAGTTGCAAATGCAAGGTTTAGTTCATGGTTGATCCAATATTTTGAACTTGTATGTAGTCATTATCCTCTGGTATTTTAGTCTCCAATCCTCTGCTAAAGATCATAATTGCTTCAAGTTTTGCAAAATGGTTTTTTGATGTTGGAAGATTGTAAGTTCAGAATCTCATTTGTTCAAGTGCTTGTATGGTGAGTTGGCATTACTCTGTTGTTACATTTTCTTTATTAGTTCTATCTATGGCCGACCTAATGTATTGTTGATGTTGTAATGGATTAATTTTATTGTGTAGATGTATGTGTGGCCTATCTTAGGTGCATGATGACATGTTGGAGCATGCTACATGATTGAACTATTTTTGCAAATATTTTGTACATGCTTGAAGCTGACAATTATCTTTTCGGTGAATAAGGGTTGCATCTAATTAGGCCAACCTAATTGATGTTTGAGGATGAATCAAATATATATATTGGATAGCTTTAATATTTTTGAAGTGAAGTATGAATCAAAGTGTGTGAAGATAGATAGGTATACGAAGATGATGCAGTGTGTAAAGTCAGTTTATTGAGCATCAAAGGAATTGAATCAACACTTCTTAGGTTTATCTTTATCAGTTCATATTTTGGTTGTAAGCCATTTTGTTATTGTATCTTTTGTAGGTAGTGAGCCACCCTTTGTAGTATCTTATAACCAGTTATACTATATTGTGAGCTAATCCTCACCATGGATTTTCCCATTTTGGGTTTTCCACATAAAAAACTTGATGTTCATGTGATGTGTTCTTTTATGTTTTGTTAATGCTCTTGCTCATTTTTACTATTATATGCATTGGAGTAATTGGATGGTGTTTGTTCAATAAGTTTAAGAAGATACTATTTCACCCCCCCTCTCAGTATCTTGGGTATTCAACAATTGGTATCAGATCCAAGTTCATCCAAAGAAGCATAACAACTTGAGCAAGATATTAAAGATTGAACAAATGGATGATAAAGAAGAACTCCAAGCTGCTCTTGAAGATCTTGAAAATTTTGAAAATGAAAATAGAGATTTGAAAGAAAATTTTGATGAGGAAAATAAATGCATGAATAAATTGAAAGAAAGATAGAGAAGTGGGTGAGCAATTAAAACAAGGAAATGGAGAGATCACTGGATTGAAGGTGCAAGTGGATGAAAAGAAGAGGATTGAAGATTGTATGAATACAGTGGTGCAAAGAAAGATTGATGAATGTAGAAGGCTTGAACAAGAAGTGGTAAACTTGAAAGAAAATTTGTAAAAAGAAAAACTCTATGAAGATAAGTTCAAGACAAGCTCCACCAATCTTGATGAGTTGATTGCAAGGAAAAAAACCTTCTAAAGAAAAAGGTGGTTTGGGAATAGAAGTTGGTGAAATTTCTAAGGGTATGCAGACCTCAAACATAATGGATAATCAAAAGACTCAAGATAAATAGAAATAGACAAGAAATACACAAAACTTTTCTAGAATACTGCATATTAGACAACCAAATGCTCAAAGGTACCCATCTTTCAATGATGTTTGCTTTTCGTGCAATAAATTTGGTCATAGGGCAACAAAGTGTAGAAGTAGAATAAATCAGTATACTAGTCCCTTCTCCAGACAATGTTTTGCATGCAAGAAAGTTGGACATAGAGCTAGTGAATGTAGAGCTCAGATGATGAATTGGTTTAATGGAGGTGGAATGAATCAATAGTTTATTGGCTATTTCTATACATGTAATAAGTTTGGACACAAAGTAAATCAGTGTAGATCAAGGGTTAATGTAGGTCAAATAAATTAGAAAAATGTTGTTTTCTACAACTATAATAAAATCAGACACATCTCAAGAGTATGCAAAAGTAAAGGGGGAAAGCAAGTTGATTTGGTGAAGAAGAATGAACTAGTGAAGATAATTGATAAGAATAAGGTTAAGAAAGAAGAGCCAAAAACATCAAATGCATCTGTGCCCCCATCTAGTGCAGACAATTCCTCCAGGAATTAGACCTAGCATGGTCCTAAGGGGAGATTTAATAGAAAATTGTTCAAACCCCCTATATTTTTGGTGTGTTAGTCTTTGGCATGAAGATATGTTGTATGGAATGGATAAAAAAAGGTTATCCAAAAGGAATCCAAAGAAAATTTGTAGGTATGATCATTTGTGTAGTAAATTAGGGTTGTCTATGCAATGAAGAGGGTTTTTATCAGCTTTTTCAAATTTGTTGCATTTAATAAAAATTAGGGTAGATCACGGCTTATAAAGTAGACATGTAAGGAATTTTAATCACTTGTGCATTTGAAGAAAGTGGAGATAAATTTGGAGCATTCTTGAGGTCATTTGGAGTGTGAGTTGAGCAAAACCTAGTTCTAGTTTTTCACGAAGGAGAAAGGTATTTTACTCTTCTGTGTTGTTGTGGGTTTGTGTGAATCATCTTTTTGAAATCATTAGAGCTTGATTTGTTGAAAAATTCCAACTCCTATAGTTGTAAATCTAATGAAAATACCTAGATCGTCCTATAAGAAATATTCTATGAAGGTTTTTGAAGATGACCATCCGGGCACCTTCTCATTGATTCCTTACGGTGGCATGCCCATTGAAGATACAACGATGTACATTCGAGTTTAAATTCAGGAATATAATCATAGAAAATTGATAGGAATTTGGTAGAATGAGCTCACTAGGGATGATTTCTTGATAAAACTTGAGTATTCAAATATTTTTGCAAAGAAGTTGGATTGATGGAATTACTTTCCTAACTTCAGCTCCACTATTGATGATAAATATGTTAAACTAGCTCTCATTAGAATGCATTACAAGTTTTGGTGGACTAAAAGACCTCATCTTATAACTAAGGAAGCTATTAAGGAAGTCACTAGACTCTGTGACACCTGACCAGTACTAGTGTTGAATTCTGTGAAGAGTGAAGTGGTGATGGAACTCATTGGAGCTACATTTGGCAGAAGGGCTCTTGCAACAAATCCTATTACTAATCCTGCTGTGAAGTATGCAACTATAATGATTGGTCACAAGATCTACTTCACGAATAGGGAAAATTCAGTGTCTGCTACAACAATTTACACTAGTTATGACCTGGCAACTAATGGCGTTGATGATGATTTGTGTGAACTTCTCTACCAGTAGTTGTTTGAGAATCTAAAGATGAATAGGGAGAAGAAATATCCATTTAAATTTGGATCCTTGATTGTTTGTTTGTTGTTCTAATTTCTTAGAAAACTTCCTCGAAGAGATGATGTGGTGATTTGGTACACATCCAAACCAGTTCCACATCAATTTTTTTATGATATGCACAATTTGGGTGATTTGAAAAGTTGAGATAATGCTTTGACAACATTCTTTGCTATGTTCAAAAGCAACATGAATGAAATATAAAAGATTCCAAAGAATTTTTTTGAGAAGTATAAGAATGATATCATATTTCATGTCTCCTCTGATAAGTGCATGATTGAAGTTGTTGAACCCCAGACTGTATGGATTCAACCTTTGGGGTATGAGGTTACAGAGAATGAAGTTGAAGGCTATGTACAAGTTTTGTTGAAAATTCTAAAAGATACCAATCAACCTAAAGTTGGCACTTATGTAGAAAAATATATGGAATTTCACTTGGAGCAAAAGAATCCTATGATAAGAATGAAGGTAGATGAAATTCTTAGAAATTTTTGCTTCACTGATGAGTAGATTTCACAAAGAAGATCCATGGGAGAGCAGATGGCTGGAGAATATTAAAGAACAAGGAGATTTGATAGGACTACTTCTTCCAAACCATTCATAACTCCTACTATGAAGGTTGAACCTAGTGCTCCTAGTAAAGGTAAAGGTCTAGCCTCTTCCAAGCCAATACAAGATCTGGTAAAAGTAAAGAGACTCCTCCAGTGGTACCTGTCAAGCAAGGAAAGAAGGAAAAGGCTACAAGAGAAAAGAACCTTAGCATCACTAAAGAACAAGAGGAAGAGGAGGAAGACCTTGCTACAAAATTGGTAAGAAAGAAGAGAGGAAGCATGTCCTCTAGTGAAGGTACTTCACAGGAAGCAAGTGTTGGTTCTAAAAGATTTCATTATGTATCATCCTCTAAAGAAGATGAAGAAGATGATTTTGATGTTCATGTGCACACTAAACCAAAATCAAATAAGGCTAAGATGTCAAAAGAGGAATATTTAGACCATAAAGAAAAAAAAGGCCTCTCCAATAAGACTTGGTTCCCTTCTCAAATTAGAGGCTTTGGTTAATAGATTGATAAATTTGGAAGATATGTTGCATCCTACAAAAAAAAATTAAAATCAAGTAGGTAGAGAGGACAAAAAAACATTAATTT
>VDFB02115173.1:0-28338 GCA_007258455.2 Sequoia sempervirens | reverse complement strand
GAAATGCAATTTTCTTAAAACCACTAAATTATTTCCATTGGTGATTAAAATCTAATTTCAAACCAATAAAATATTTTGATTCGCGAATTAAACCTATTTTCAAACCAGAAAAAATAAAATTCATTAGCGAATTAAACCTATTTTCAAATGATTAAGAAAAAAACATTGGCGAATTAAACATAAGATGAAATGAATAAAAAATGCATTGGCGAAGTGTCAGTGCAAATTTTCCTAACCTTAGTTGCAAGTCTTTCTTGTTCATCTTTGTAGTCAGTGGGTTGGAGGTTTCAAAAACCTCAAAACTTTAGACTTTGGTTCTAAGGTTCCAAGTTTTAGCGACCATGCGACATTATGGAACATGACTGATGAATTTTTGATGGACGACTGTAGTTGCATTCCGGAAGTATATCTCTCAAGCACTAGAATTATGAATTGAAACCTGTGGAATTACACTAGAACTGTTAGATTTCCATAAATCAATGGCTGAGATTTTATTAATTATTTAGGTTTGTTGTCATCCTGCTCTTGTTTACCGTTTAATATTGCCTAATTCAGACCAAAATATTTTATGACAAAGCCTTAAATCTTAACTCTTTAATCCCGAGGGTCGAATCTTGTCAACCTAGCAATGTCCCCATTTTAAATTATTATGCACGTGCATAATTTTTCTTTTAAAAGAGGGACCGTTCGATGAATTTTCGATGGACGGCTATAGATGCATTTCAGAAGTAAATCGTTGAAGCACTAGACTTGTGAACTAAAACCTCTGGAATAACACTAAAACTGTTAGATTTTTAGAAATCAGTGGTTGAGGCATTTAATTCTCTCTTTTCAATGCATCGAAGTACTCTACCTTTCATTTATTCTATTGAAATTCTCAATTTGGTTGTGGTACTGGGCGGCAGCGTGGATTAATACCATGTGAATAGCCAGAAAAAAACATTGGCAAATTAAATATTGTTTAGTAAGTGAAGGAGGCATGGAATTTTCCATAGAAAGTGAACCAGAGAAACAATGGAGGCCAGTTTTACCTTGACATCATGGAGGAAGCTAGACCCTTTCATTGGCAAGCGTCTATGAAGTGGCTACGGGGTTTATTTCTCTTCAAGGATGTACAGGTGGTGCAAGCAGTTCAATTTATTTTGGGCAATGGATTTGAAAATTTAAAGCACAAATATAGGACCAAAATGGATATTTATTCGTTGGTCATGGCTTGGGGTCTAGATTTAGGAGAATCGGTGGATGTAGTGAGGAAAGTCATGAAAACTCTGGTTCACAAAGATTTTTTAGAGGATATGGAAGACATTCTATAACGAGTGATACTAGGAGTGGGGCTTGTTAAGGTTGAAGGCATGGATGGTGGAGGCCCAGAGCTCACGAATTTAAATAATCTCTTTATCAGGTGGCCAAAAGGACGCACCAAAGATCTGTGGCGAGAAGGTACAGAGCACGGGTGGCAAGCACTCAAAATTTGCATCAAGCTAATGGAGGTTGAGGAGGTCATAGAGAATCTCAAAGACATTGCTAGAGAAGAGATGCGTGAAAAGAAGGGTCTACATCTGAGGAAGAAGATGAAGATGGGTAATTTATCAAAGGTGTCTGAGTAGTACAAGTTTTTTAATAAAATTAGATTACTTTACTAAATCTTGTCTGTGATTTTATTTCTTGGGGGTTATGCTTGGATTTCAAGCAGGTAGATTAGCGATAATTTGATATGTTGGAAATGGAAACTGTGCTAGTTAATTAGCTTTTTTGGTAGTTGATGGTCTGATGGATGAACACAAATCTAAAGTATATTTTATAGCATTAGTTTAAAATTGGAATATTTTTTGTAGTTGATGGATGAAGATAAATCTAAAGTATATAATAGCATTTTTTTTACAGTGATTCTCAACTTTTATTTTTTTCAAGATAATATAGCATTTGGTAACTTGGTTTTATTGATGAGCATGTTGAAATTTTATTTTCCTTTTACAAATAATTTATGTTTTTAGATAGATGAATTTAAGGATTAAACTATAAAAAAATTTCAACAACATTTATTTCATAGCATTTATTTAATATGATGATTAATAAAATCAATAATATTTTAATATAAAAGATTTTATATAAAGACATATAAATTAAATATTTTTTGACAGTTTAATTTTTTCATAAAACATAGAGTGACAGGCATTTAAATGAATAAAAATGTCAAAAAAAATTCATATGATAGGTAGGGGTGGCCGTCAAATTCTAGGCCTAGCCAAGAGATAATAATTTTCCAAACTCCACACATACCGATCTTAATTAACCATCGATCTTCCAGTCACTTCCACTTGCTAAAATCTGCCCATGATCTTCACTTCATAAATGAACTATCCTTGCCACCTTTCCTATCTTAATTCAGCAAAGTTGAGGTTTTAGTGCTTTTCCTAACCTTAGTTGCAAGTCTTTCTTGATCATCTATGTAGTCGGTGGGTTTGAAGTTTTGACAACTTTGAAACTTAAAACTTTGGTTCTAAGGTTCTAAGTTTCAGTGACCATGCAACATTATGGACCACTACCGTTAGATGAAGTTTTGATGGACAGCTATAGTTGCTATAGCTTTAATAAAACAAGATTTGTAAGGATTTTATATCATTTGAGTGGCACTGGTAGTTCTGACTGGAGTTTGGTGATTTTGATAGCTTGTCAGATTGAGATACAATTTGCATGTAGCCAGATGTCAATCAAATTAAACATTTTAATTTTTAATTGTACATGTAATGCTTAAGATACACGAATTGACTAAGTTGGATTTTTGGTTTGCACGAATCAGGAACTAGTGACCCATAATTTACTAAATAGAGTAGGTCATAGTTATAGTAATAATGTGACATTGTAATTCAATTGTAATAAAATAAATGGTTATAAATTTACTGTAAAGAGTTATTAAAATTAGTTTTTTACTTTTGAGAAATTAATTATTAATTGCATGCAAAGGTGGAGTAAGTAGCCATTTATCACATTCCATTTTCAAAATTTGAAGTAGCGGTAGAAAATTCCAAAAAGGCGAGTTGTGGGTGAGGAGTAAAATGGAAACTTCGCTTGCATTGGACATGGGAAGAAATTGTAGGCCTTCAGAGGGGAAATAACCGATAAGCAATTGTAGGGGCTGATGAATTCGACCCATCCATTCATTCTCTAGGCAACCAAGCAGGTGGTTGGGCCAGAATTTTTGAAGGCTTATCACAGAGCCAGAACAAATACAAAGATTTTGACAATGTTCTTAGCAGTCCTTTTGCATATGGGATTCTTGAAAGAGATAAGCAAAAAATTGATCCAAGTGATCTTCATGCACGCATTGTTGGGCAACATTGATGTGGCGCTAGATAATGTGGATGAGAATAGGAAAATCCCCATGCCATAGAACTACTACATGATGTAGATGAGAGGGAGAGAGGTAATGAAGTTTCCTTTGGTCTAAACCATCGACCTAGAAGGATTTGAAAAATTGTGGGAAAAAAAGGACAGTAGCATTCTCTTTCTTCTCAAGGCAGCAAAATTGATGACCAATCTCCTGCATGGGTGGGCAGTGAGATAGGAGGAGGATGAAGGTCTGGCAGAGGAAATTGTAGCAGTTGATGATGATGATTGGGACCTTGGAGATGGGGAAGAATGGCTTGCGAATGATCTGAGGACTTGGAGGAAAAGGCCAAAATCCCAACACACCAAAAATGTGGAGTAGACTCCCTGGTGATTGCAAATTGCAAGGCGTACTTGAAACTCATAGAGTCAGAGGATGATGATGAATGATAAAGTTTGGTTGGTTATGATTTCAGCTTTTTGTTGTTGAATATAAATAGTAATAGTAATAGGGTAATTAAGTCAGTCTCGAGTCTTGGAGTGCCTATACTTAAAATTCAGGCCAATTTTGTAATGAATTTTGTAATGCATGAAAATATGGGTGGGCTAGCTAATTAGGAAAGGTCACTTGAAAGAAAAGGCCTTTAGAGTGGTTTTTTGAAAAGGAGATACTCATGTAATACATTTTTGATAATCAATACAGGGTGCTGCCCCTAGCAGTGTTTTACCTAGCAAAAAAAAATGATTGCATGCAGATTTAATAAAGTAAATGGTTGTGCTATTAATTTGACATTGTAATTCCTTTTATTAAGTCCTTTGCAACATTAAGTGTTACTGTGCTATTAATGGTTGTGCTATTATTATATTAATGTGACATTGTAATTCCTTTTATTAAGTTCTTTGCAATTGCAACATTAAGTATTACTGTTCTTAGTGCTATTAATGGTTAAAAGTAAAAATACTTTAAAACACATTTTTAATATTTATATCATAAATTACTCAACGGTTCGATAGAAAATTTGATGTATCGTTGTAGACTTAACTTAAAGGGAGCAAAGCAAGCTTAGTTGCTAGGCCTTTGAGTTTTATAACCATTTGACATGTCACTTTGTCGCAGAGTTCTAAATTTTCATAACTACCCGATTCCCCAACTTGGTTCACTTTGTCGAGTAACTTAAGTTCATGCATATGTAACCTTTGAGTTACAGTGTGTGGATTTAGTTGGATTCGATGGGTTGGAGGTTTCAAAAACATTGAAACTTCAAACTTTGGTTTTGAGGTTCCAAGTTTTAGTGACCACATGACATGATGAACTTATCCTGCTTGACATCTTAGTGAACACTATGTATGAAATGAATTTGACATGTCTTTTTAGGAATTTCCAAAAGCATACAGGTTTAAAGGTTATCTTTTTGAGGTATGAAATTGAATGCTACATTTAAAGCACGTCCTATCAACAATAACGACTTACATGGGTGGCGTAGTTTTTCTCAGACATTTAGCCTGTATTATCGTTTTACTCCACATTGATTGCTTGTCTTGTCATTTTATATGGCTTCGCCTTGAAGGTGGCATATTTTTTCTCAGAAATTTACTTTCAAAGGCGCCATCATCTGACATCTAATTGAACACTATGTATGGAATGAACTTTAGTTGTCTTTTTTAGGAATTTCCAAAAGCATGTAGGTTTAAAGGCTATCTTTTCTAGGTATGAAATTGAATGCCGCATTTAAAGCATGTCCTATCAACAATAACAACATATGTGGATGGCATAGTTTTTATCAGACATTCAAGCATACCTGATGCTGTTATTTCTTCAGGAATTCAAGCATCTCATTAGGCATAGTGAGCTCATGCAGGTTGAAATTGAAAATCGTTGGCTTGGTGTGAGGGATATAGAGCTAGGACTTTTTAAATTGGAAGAATTTTGGGCACGTTTGGATAGTAAAGAAAAATCTGCTATAGATGTGAAGGTGTTTGAAAGTGGACTAGCTTAGGTCTGAGGTTTTCCAGAAGCAGTGTTGAGTGTTGACCTATTTGTTGCATGTGCGAGAAGGTACATTCTTGAAACCTAGGAAATCAAGGCCGCGAATGGAGCCATTGTAGCTAAAAAATTTCCTGAGGTCGTTTCTCAAGCATTGGGAATTGCAGAGAAGGCACCTGCAAAGGAGATGTCTATCTTAACAACTAATAAATATTTTAGGATTAATGAAACCTGGTGTAAAAATTTTATGGCCAAAGGGTGGTTAAAATCAAAGAAGAAAGGTAAGTCTCAATTGCCCAATAAACTTAAGAAGACACATTTTGAAGCAGAAATTGTTGATGTTATTGCTTTACTTCATAGTATTTTCAGGAATGCACAAGTTGAATTATTTGAAGACTAGATGTGTCAGTTCATTTTAGTTATGTGTGATGATAATGTGTTTATCGATTGGGCAGAGCTAATTTTCTTTCACTTGCATGAGAAATTAGTTAACTTTCAGAAGACTGCTACCTTTCATCTATGTTCTTGTTTGATGTATATCATTTCTAGTCAAAGAGCTTATTGGCCAGGGTTGAAACCACAAGTACCACCAAGTCCTAGCATGCCTATGTATAAGTGTTATGCACAATTTACTAGGCAGGTTGGGGTGGGAGAATATTGTCTTGTTAATGATGCCTTTTTAATGGAAGTTGCGAGAAAGTTGGATGGACACCCTGAATTGCATTTTTTCCCTGAATCAAAATCTTTGGTGTTGAAGTTTGGAAGCTTTTATATCCAATTTGATAGTTTTTCTTATTTGAGAATTGGAGGTTATGAGAAGGCTCCACTTAAATTGCCTAAGTACCCTAAGGATTTACTGGTATTTTTGGAGGTTTGCAGAAAAATGGCCATAGTAAATATAAAATACATGAATATGGGAAAGCGAGGGTATACCTTCCCATTAGTTACTCGTTCTTTCTCTTGCAAAAGTAATCAGATGGCTAGGAATGTTGAAAGGATTCTTAAAGAATACAATCTTTAGTACTTGTTTGTAAGAACTAATTTTGATAGCAAGGGCTTTGTGAGAAAAATTTTGTATTCCTCTGGCTCATATCAACACCAACCTTCAATCAAAGATTTTTGGGAAGATTGTGCTGATGAAAATGAAGTTTTCAAAAGGGACCATATGAGGTTAACCCTTGAGCAGATACAAATTTTCAGTCTCTCTTTCCAAATTCCTGAAAATGTGTCTGAAGATTCGATGGTTCTTGATCCTAAATACGAGAAGTTGCCTGATAAATCACATCCCAGAGTTGACTGGGATAAAGATGAAGTTTTATATATGAGTAAATGGGCTGAACTAGTACTGAAAAGGACTTAGGAGTGGTTGGAGGGAAAATCGCCTAGGGTTATTGGTTCTTTTCATGAACTAAAAGCATTCCAGAAAAATGAGCAAGGAAATAGACAAGTAGTCCCTAGAGGTACATCATTGGCGAGGATAGTCATCAAGTCTTCTAGCACCAATTCCCAATCTGGGGGTGATGGTGGAAAGCTAGAGAAATCAGTTAAATTAAAATCAATATGTGAACAAGACAAACCATCCACCCTTGCTCTTCAGAAGAAAAATGTCCAAATAAAACCTGTGTTAGAAGATTCAGAGAGAATCTTTAAGAATATTGTTCAAGATAGTACTTTCCCACCCTTGTTTGAAGAATCTTCTCAATCTCCTCCTATAAAAAACATATCAATTATTACTAGAGAATCTAGAGAGGTTGTTCAAAGTGATAAAGCCCCTAGTCTAATAGAAAACTCTCCAGTATGGTTGAGGAAAGTAGTAGAAAAGAAGAGGAAATACACTCCTGTGACATTCGCTAGGGTTGGAGTAGATACAGTGACAAAATTACTCCAATCTTCCTTAGGGCCCAATAAAGCCCAGAAAATGTCAAGAATTTTGAATGATGTTGTCTTTGGTAATTAAGTGTTAGAAATTGCAGAACCTTTAAAAGATGTAGATAGTGATAAGATAACCATGGATGATTATAAAATCATACATATTGACATGGATCCTCAGACACTTGAAGGTGATGTATATCACGCCAGTTACACAGTCAATGCTTTAGCCAAGCGGGTAAAAGAAGAAAGGAAAGAAAGGGTAAAATTACAATCTCAAATTTTGGATTTCAAAAACTTTATCTCTTCCATTGTTTCTCCCTTTTTGTATACTGGGGCTTCTAGTTCCCAAGAAAGAGTTATTGATGAGTCTGCGATGTAGTTGATTAAGAAAAATCTAAATTATTCCAAGGTTGCTAGTGATTATATTGAAGAATTATCTTAGGAAGCTATATTTTTTAGTAGTAAATCTATGATTTCCTACACTGACATTATTGATAAAAGAAAAGGATTAATAGAAAATTTACAGCAGGTTAGAAATGATCAAACCAAGCTATATGTAGTTTTGAAAGAAATGAAAGAGTTAATTTCCATGGATTGATTGAAGTTGATAAATGAACAGATTGTTAGTGATCCAAAGGAATTAGATCCTTCATGGCTTGATTCACTTAAGTGGAAACTAAACATATATGATGACCTGGTAAAGGAAATCACATAAGTGCTGGAGAAGTATTTGGATATGTTAGGAGAAATCAAGGGGAACTTTCATGATCTACAGGTGAAGATAACAGATGATTTTGATGAGAAAATTTTGGACACAAAAGAAATTTGCTCAAATTTTAGAGAAGTCTTCAATAGAGAAGTAGCGCATCCTGCTATGATGACTAAAGAATCTTTCTTAAAGCTTGGGAGGCTGGAGCTTTATCTTAAAAATTTTAAAGCTGAAGTAGAAAGGAGGTTTGACACACTGAATGAGTCCGAAGTTGCTCTCAAAAAGTGGACAGCTGGGCTTCAGATCACATTGACACCAGGCAACAGGGAGATTTTTGCAATCATTACCAGGTATAGGGAATATAAAGCCAAACTGAAGATGTAGGAGAATTTGTTGCAACAAGGAAAAAACGAGGATCCGAAAGTTGATGAAGTTGAAGCGGATGGGCATGATGCATATTTTATTTTTAGCATTTTAATATACTTTCTTTAAAGTTGGCACTTTTAAGTTAATGACTTCTTTTAATTTTCGGTACGGTTACTTTCAAGAAACCATTACCAAAGACATTGGCTATGTTTAAATATTGGTTCAACTGATGTGATTAGGCTCTTTTGAGAAAAAAATTATTTACTCATTAGGGAAAACTTTGTTATTTTGGCTATTATTTGTTATTTTGATATAGAAGGCATTTATGGAGTTTATGCATGCATAATATTTGAGTTATGGTGTATAGATTTATTCTGTTTATACTGAATGTTTGCTAGTGTGATATCTATTATTGGGATGACAGATGATATAATTTTTCTATATTGCTGTGGTGTTATTATCTATGAATATTTTTTTTGCAAAGTGCAGTGATATTGGTTTAGTTGTTATCTTTCTTTCAGAAGTTCTATTTCTATTTACATAAGATTGATAGATTTTTGGATAGTTTGAATGTTTATCTATGAATACATATTTTATGGTGATGGATGCATAAGGATTTCTTAGTATAATTTAGGTGATTTGGCAGTTTAAGCTTTTGTTGTTTAAGTTGGGTGGACATTGGATGCCTTTATAAGTTATTTATGTTGAACTGTTAGCTTCTGTTAGCTTATAACTTATAAGTTATGGATGTTGAACTATTAGCTTCTATTCAAGGAATGGATTAATAATATTCTTTTTAGTTATTTATCAAAGATTATGTGAATGGAAATGCAATAGGAATTTATAAGTAGTGTGATAAGTGTTGTTGTTTAAAAATGATGCATAATCACATATCAAATTCAATACCATGGAATAAAATATATATTTTTTGGATTTTACTAACCTTAGTCGCTAGTCCTCATAGTTTTATAACCTTGTCGCGGAGTTCTAAATTTTCATAACTGACCTCCAAATTTTGATGGTCACTGTTTATTGCAAAGTTCTTCACAATCTTTCTACCCGGGTTGGAGGTTTCCAAAACTTTGAGTCGGTCCTGGCGGTTCACTTGTTAAAGCAAGAATGGAAAGAGATAAAGAAAACTTATTATTATAACCAATAACACTATGAAGAAATGATCACCACCTTTCTACCTGGCCTGAGGTTTTGGTAAACTGTGGAACTTTAGAGTTTATTCTATGTCTACCTTTTGTTGAAGCAAGAATGGAAAAGAGATAAAGTAAACGTATTATTATAACTAATAAAACTATTAAGAAATGATCACTCACCTTTTAAGTCTACGTTTTTGGCTTCCCAGTTCATTGACTTCTAGTTCTGAATGGAGAAGTAGAACCTCAGAACCGAACAAAATGTGTAAAAAATTAAGAATAAATGAAACTTTCAATTATATTTATATCAATCCATGATTCCATATTTGGTGAATTCCATGGGATTTTTAAATGGAATATTAAATATTTGGCGAATCTCACTTGCTTATACAACGACATCGTACCAAGGCAAAATCTATTCTCAAATGCACTATTTTTTAATGTTATTGGTGAAAGAGGTCCTCATGATAAACTATTTATAAATTTTAATTGGCTAAATGGGTCTTCACAAGAAACTATTTGTAAATTTACACTGAAAATGGCCTTGATACAATGTTGTTTTAATAGTATCATGTAATATGTAGGTATGTTTTAGGTCTCAAAATATTGTCCAATTGAAATGTGTAGTTTGAAAATGGCGAATTTGTTGCTTAAATATGCCTCATAAAAAAACTCATTGGCGAATGGACATGCATTGGACCTATACTTCATAAAATTCGAGCGATTTGGACACCTTGTTGGGAGTGAATGGAAATGCTTTCCGGATTTTCCACTAATGTTTTCCCTGTAGCTCACCAAACCTTTGATTAAACCTTGGAAAATTTGCAAATCTACAAATAGCATGAATTGGCTCAATGGATACGAATCTTGATCCTAAAACTTGAGTTGAGGTAATTCCTTGAATACTTGAAAGGATCATGAACTCTACATCACCATACTAGCTCAAACAACATGCATGATGCAATAAGACTTTGACATGATGATAAGATCTTGATTGCTGCAATAATCTTCAATAAATCTACTCTTGAATGCATTGAAAATGATCTTGAATGCTCTTGATAATGCTCTATCTTGATATCATGAAGTCACATAAAAGTTCTAGGATGCTTTAAAGTCTTAAGATGAAACATAGTGAAATGACCTCTTATTTATAAATATCTTAACATTAATTCCCAAAATTCAAATAACACAAGCCGACATGTGAATACACATTTGAAATCATTAAAAAATAGCCAAAAAAATATTTTGAAATTTAGGTCCTAGGCCTAAGTGAGGACCCATTCACCCTATGGTGAATGGGTACTAGGTCACTTCCCTAGGACACACATTGCTCAATGTTAAACATTATTTTATGAAATTTATGAATGTCGGGTTTTATCACTCAGAAAATGCAATTAATTAGGCTTGGATTCAAATTAAAAGGGGCAATTAAGGAAAATAAACCTCAATTAATTAATAGCGCCCTAGATGAGCGTGAAATTGTAAAGGTACAACTTACAACACCAAAGGGAACAATTAAGTCCATTTTATTTAAAAGTCCCTAAACTTAATGTGAATATGTAAAATACATATTACAACACTAAATGAAGCCATCATTTAGCTCATTTTATTATTAATTATTTATTCCCAAATTAAGTGTTAAAAGGGCTACTTTTTCCTATACTACACCTCCAAAACTTATTTAGTGCTAGCACTTCTAGATGTAAATGATACTCTATGTTGCTTTTCATTAATAAAATGTTCACAATAATAGAAATAGATAGTGCAACCTAACAAACCATCAACCATATATTTATTTGTGAGGGTTTTGATACCCTTTTCACCAATATGATCCATTTTTTCATGCCATAACTTACATGATACAAAGTTATTAGATACAATAATATAATTACATAAAGTAGAAGGATCAAATCTAAATAGGGTGTCGCACCTATTACCCTTAGATAAAAAAAAATTCCATTTTTTAACTTGCAACCACTCTTTTCAAAAGTAATATGCACCATAGAATCATTCATTTAGATACATAAATTCCATGTCTAGCTAAACAAGGTATGTGCAGTACATCTTTAAGGTTTTTAACCCTTCCATCATTGCAAATAAATTTTATCACCCCTAGCCTATAATTTTTCATGTTCTATTATCCCCGAGGAAAACTTCCCCAACATCATAAGCTAAATATGCTAAAAACCATTCCTTGTGAGGAGTCACGTGGTAGGATGCACCTGAGTCTATGAACCAAAAGTCATAATAAGCCATATTAGCAGAAATAATAAAAGAATCAATAGCTTCATCATCAAGGGATTTATCTATAGAGGAATCATCTTTATTTTTCTTTGTATTCTTACATTCCTTTTTGAGATGCCTCATTTACCACAATTCCAACACCTCAATCTACTCTTACTAGGTGTTTTTGACCTTATCTTGGACTTAGAATGATCCTTATAATTGTGCTTTTCACCTTTATTCTTGTCCTTCCCTTTCTCCTTAGATCTACCTCATACATGCAATGCAACTTTAGACCCCTCTAAACTCCTCCTCATTTCCTCTGAAAGTAGAGTGTAAAGGATGAAATTCAACTTTAGATCATGTGTAAAATAACCATTGATTGTAACAATAAGATTATCCCAAGATTTAGGTAGTGAACATATTAATAAAATACATTTAATCAAGTCTTCATTATTCATTTTAAGAGAATATAAATTTATTTTTAGAAATGACTTGTTAATGAGATTCTTATTTTGGTATATCTCTCCTATTCTATTCCATAATTTACATGCAACTTAGTCTCATTAAACATATTTAATAGAACAAAATCAGATAAAAACAAACAAATAGTGCCATAGTCCTTTTCATCTAATTTAATCCTATCTTCATTGTCTAATTTCTTCTCTTTATTAACATCAATCTATTTATCTCTTTATTCCAAGATATCCTTGATCTTTAACATCCAAAGCTCATGCCTAGTACCATTCAACTTTTCAATGTCCAACCAAGATGAGATAGTCATGATCTCTTATCACACTGAATCTGAAACTAAAAGAACACACAACACACTCCCACTATAGAAAAAAACCCAATAAAAAATTCCAACAGAGGCATTCCCTTCTCTAATCAAGCCAACTTTGCTCTGACATAAAATGTTGAAAATCAGAAGAAAACTTTACGGTGAAAATATGTAGACAATTTTATGCATCCAAATAAATAGATAAAGATAAATCATAGATGAAAATAGATTACAAAATAAATGTAAACTGTATCTCAAGAATTACGTGGAGAAACCCTTTTAGGAATAAACTTCACATTCAACGAGATCTACTCTTGTATTAATCTTTCAAATGAGTTACATTAATACAACTTCTCTGTCCAAATCATTGCAACACTTTATGGCTTCAACAACCACTAAATTAACTTGTTTTCCCTTCAACTCAAGCACTAAATAAATATATTGGCAAGAGAGAAACAACAAATCGTGAATGGTTTCTAAAACTATTTAGGCATAAATCACAAAAACAAGAAATGATCTCTTTCAACTTTGTTATTTTATCCACTTTTTAGTAGTGTGCTCATGCAAACTAAAAAATATTCCTTATCTTCTCCAAACTCACATTTAACTTCCCCTTTTTCATGCTCTTTCCAATTTGACAACTAAAAAAATACTTTACAAGTTGTTATAATTATATTTAGCAATTTTTATCACAACTAAAAGATAATTACAAATCGCAAATTAATAATTAAATACAAAGCATGGTTGAAACATTTACTCAACAATCAAAACATTTATAAAGTAATTTTTTAATTTATTTTTTATTTCTTTTATCTCCTCAAACATCATCTATTTAAGATTTCTAAATTTTTCATTTTTTTTATATTTTATGTTTATTTATATATGTGAGATTGAGATTCTATTAAAACATAGATCTATTAAAATGATAAAAGAATATTATATATAATTTTGTCATGCATCCATTTAATTTGTGACATGATATATTATTTTTTATATATGAAAATATTTATTTAGACAATATTTGTTTGACCTTCTAAAATTATCCAAAACCTTTGATTTATTTAAAAGTTTGACCACTAAAATTGAAGTATTTATTATGGCCATATTCATATACATCACATGATAAGATTTATTTCTGTAAATCTATTGATAAGTTTATTTGCAAAATGGCCAATCTACAAGTCACCAAAAATTAATATTATGAAATTATTTAAATTACGATGTATATAATATGATTAAGATCTTCATCTCCCATTATCTATTTTTTGTCTAATATGATGGGACTATTTTTTATATTCAAGAGAATAAACGTCGCTGTCCTAACAACATGCAACAGCTGTTTTTTTTTTACTCACTTCCATGAGACGAATAGTTCTTTCAACATTTATTAATTTTTAATACGATTGACAATATTGATCGAATAATCAATACCCAATTCCCACAAATATAGCGAGCAGCTGACGTAATTAAGCACAATAAAATGACTCAATAAAATATCCCTGAAGCATTTTAATACTTAAAAAATCCAAGAAACATTTTAGTACTTAAAAAATCCCTCCATATTTTTAAATGAATAAAACTGAAAACACAGATAATGTAAGAATACAGAACATAATAATCTTATTATCTCTCAGAAGACAGATGTAATAAACTAATTTGTTAACCAAAAGTCCTTCCTTCAGCACAGGGAACACACAACAATGTGATTTTCCTCTGAGATGAGAGAGAAGTATTGGAAATGACTTTCCCCTTATTACCTACAACAATAACTATCGTAGATCTCAGATTTTACATGATTCTGCTTATTTCAGAGCAAATCTTGATAGTGTTTTCAATCTTTATTTGCGGATGGTCATATCACTAATGAAAAAATAATGGCCCAGTAGATTGAGACCTACATACTGCAGCAGATCCGTGCACACAAAGTAAAAGCAAAATAAAAGGAATTTTAGCTCGTTATAACATATTCTGAAATTCAAGATAAGTTTGGATTGAATTGAAATACTGTATATAAGATTTGAAAGATTTCGAAGAACAAATGGTACAAGGTAATTACTAAAAAAACAATAAGATATGTTAGAATTTCACCTCATAGCTTTTATTGTCAGAATGAAATAATCAATATGGAGGGGGTGGGGATTTGTAGTAGTATGGAGGAGGTGGAGATGGAGATGGAGATGGTGGTGGTGGGGATTTGTAATAATATGGTGGAGGAGGAGATGGAGATGGCGGAGGTGGAGACTTGTAGTAATATGGAGGTGGAGGAGATGGAGATGGTGGGACGAGAAGCGGTGTGCAGGGACGGTAGTGGTATGGAGGAGGTGGACTTGTAATGGGGTGGAGGAGATGGAGATGGAGGTGGTGGGGATTTATAGTAGTATGGTGGTGGAGGTGAAGGGGATGGTGGTGGTGGAGATTTATAGTAATATGGTGGTGGAGGTGAAGGGGATGGTGGTGGAGGGGACTTGTAGTAGTATGGTGGAGGAGGAGATGGAGATGGCGGTGGTGGGGATTTATAGTAGTATGGTGGTGGAGGTGAAGGAGATGGTGGTGGAGGGGATTTGTAGTAATATGGAGGAGGAGGTGAAGGAGATGGAGGAGGTGGGGACTTGTAGTAATACGGAGGAGGAGGAGACGGGGAAGGTGGTGGTGGAGACTTGTAGTAATATGGAGGGGGAGGAGATGGAGATGGTGGAGGTGGAGACTTGTAGTAATATGGAGGTGGAGGAGATGGAGATGGAGGTGGTGGGGATTTGTAGTAGTATGGTGGTGGAGGTGATGGAGATGGAGGTGGTGGGGATTTGTAGTAGTATGGTGGTGGAGGTGAAGAAGATGGTGGTGGTGGGGACTTATAATAATAGGGAGGAGGAGGAGGAGATGGAGATGGAGGGGGAGGGGACTTGTAATAATATGGTGGAGGAAGTGAGGGAGAGGGAGGTGGTGGTGATTTGTAATGATAAGGAGCTGGAGATGGTGGAGTGGGTGAGGGAGATGGAGGAGGAGATTTATAATAATAAGCAGGAGGGGGGGATTGATAATAATAGACAGGAGGAGATGAATACTGATCGTATTCAGCTGTAGCTAAAGCCACCATAGAGAGCACCAAAGCAATTACAAACGCCATAGTTTCCAAATATCGTGGCCTGGCAACAACCATTTCTGTTGTTGCAGTACACTGCATTCCAGTTATTTCATGAGGCAGTAGTTCAGCGTATTTATATGTGATAATCTATAAATCCAAGGGCATACATTTCGGCGGGATCTACCCAGTCAAATGATAGGTATGCAAATAGCATGGAATTCTTCCATCAGATATAATTCTTAATTGATCGATCATCTATATATTTGAACAATTCATTGAGAATAAGGGACACAGCTGTTTCACCTTGATCAGTCTATTTATTTCCATGGACTAGGTGAAGAAGACAATAGATGCCCTGGCTGTTACATCTCTCCTTGAAATTGACTTTGACTCGGATAAGTACCCTCAGAGCATGAGCGACTTGCATGGAATTTAATTTATTTTAAATGGTGGAAAGCCCGTATAAAAATTGCTGGATGGCCAACTTATGTCTTTGAATTCACACTACAAAGAAAGCTAAACATTTATTTTGAGATGACCTTTTCCCTGTGAATCAGGTCCAAGGAACATTCTAGGTAGATGTTGCTGACCTTAAGCTGAGAAAATATTTGAACTCTGTATAGTAGATTTGATTAATTATACAATTTCTTACCTTTGTTTTATTACTGACGAATCAGAAATATTATCCTAAGAATGGATACCCACAGGTTGCTATTTTCTTTGTAATTGCTTGTTTCAGTTAGTTTTTGTTTTTGTTTTTTGTTTCTTTGTTTTTTTTTAATTTTTGACAAAAGTGACAAACTTACTAAAATTTTATTATTCTAAAATAAAGTTTATATCTTTTCAAATAAAATTCAATCCTGCGAGTATCAGGAGAGCTAAGGTAGAGATACAAAATGAAAGTTTGCATACTCAATTAAGATATCATCATTGGCTTTTTGATGACAGTCTGTATGTTAATATATTTAATTTATAATTTAATTTATATTAGAAAATCTAATAAAATAAGTTAATATTATAATTTAAGAGAAGGTTTTTTTTAATAGATTTTTATTTTAAATCTTTGGATTTATTTTTTTAAATTCTAAAATACTCTGTTCTTTAATAGAAATTTCTATTATTTTAAACAATTGAATTTCTTTTTATGACATTCTTAAACATTTTTTAAGCAAGCTTTAAAATATTTGGTATTTTTTTATTAATCTTGTTTATGAGTAGCATTTGGTTGGTGATTTGAACCTTACATTATATAGAACTAAAGATTGTAGGCAATTGAACAAGACTAAAAAAAATTAGAGAAAACTTCAGAAACGAGAGATTATTAAGAAAGGAATTAGTAGTAATTAATCAATCTCTAAACACTAAGTCTTTTTTCATACAACTATATAAATATATACTTGTTGGTTCATTACTTATCTCTTGATGTAGAACCCTGTTAAAATCCCTTCTTATATTAATAAAAAACACACACATCATACACTTCATCACCAATTCTAATATATTAAAAAATAAATCATTGAGGAAGAAGACATTAGTGAGTTTCTTATAACATTCCTCACTAAGAAAATATAATTATATTATGTTAAATATGTGAGGTGTGACAATGGCCTCCCCCAATAATGAAGTTTATATGTCGTCATTATTTTTTGAAACGTTCGTGCTAATAATTCTTTTTACAGCACTGACTTTAATCAGTTGATATGTTGTACAACTTGTATACAGTTATTTATCATTGTCATTAATTACTAGCCTTACACCAGCAATATTACAATAAAAGAAAACGATATATAAGCAATTGCAATTAAAGTGGTAAATTTTGTTCATATTTCTGAATACCATAAAATCATGGTAGGAAATATAGCGCTCAATGCGCAGACTAGGTGAATTAGCAGCATGAAATCCAGTCGAATGGAATTGATATTATTTTGAATCATTCTCGCCCACGTCATCCCAAGAACTATTCTGTATTGTGTCGTGCTGGCTTCGTATTTTATATTCATTCCGTAGACTTTAGTTACGGCAGTTGTCCTTCTCAGAGTTATCTTCAGTTCGTCAAGGTCTTTTTGAAAATGTCTTGATGCCGACTTTGGGAAGAGTAGGCTCCATTTCCTTTTAATTATATATGCAAGTCTTTGTGGGATAGTCGTGAGGCGTGACCAGTTGTCTACTTTGAAGGAGAATACATAAAATTTCCGCAGACATTTAAACCAAAAATAAATATATCACAGAACGATGTTACCTGTGAAGTAACTTTTGTTTTTTCAAGTCTCACATTTCATTATCATCTTCATTAGCTCATTATTTCGAAGTTTCGCCCTATCTTCTGAAACCAAGAAACTAGTAAAAAGTCTAATCAGTCAATATTTTGTTTTGAAAAGTAGTACGCTCCATTGTTTCTTTTAATGAGAATAGACTCCTATTTAACATCCACCTGAAAATTTCCGTTATTTTTAAGCATGGTAAGAAGTTTTTTAATAGTTGCATTTTGAATCTTCGAATGGTCTTCTCACTTTCGGAAATAGAAGATTCTAAACGTGTTATGAACTTGTAAATGTATAAATGGTCTACTAGCGTGCAAAGATTTGGTCAGTTTTGGATGATGTCCACACATTTCTTTTTATCAATTTGATTTTGTTTGAAATAGTGTAATTTATATTAACTTTTTAAGGTTTCAAAAATATATGATAAAACAGTAGGTAGAAAAGGTCATATTTCATAGTTTGTGCAAGATATTGTATTAAATAAGATGTTAAAAGGAAATATAATATTTTTTTTAAGTAGTAAGACTTATTGAATTAGTGGGAAGTAGGTTGCAATCATTTGATTTCCAAACATTAAGATTTTTTCTTTTTATATGGTCATAACTAGCAATTGTACCTTAGTGTGCAATGGGTATGCCAAAGATGTGTGTAAGGTCAATTATGATAAATTTTGATCAGTTTTTTGCATACATTTATGCATCCACTTATAGGGATCCAAACATGATTGAAATAAAACTTCTGACTGAGGAAGATAATTAGGCTCCATTACCAATAGGATCATGTTATGTTTGCAATAAGGAGAGAGGGAGAGAGAGGGAGAGGTAGGGATAGAAAGAGGGAGAGATAGTAACAAGAAGAGTGAGAAAGAGAGGGATAAGGAGATAGAGATGGAGAAGAAGGAGGAGGACATGAATATGGAGAGAAGAGGAAGGAGAAATAAAGAGAGAGAGGAGAGAGAGATAGATAGAGATGGAAGAGATAAATATATAGTGAGGGTTAGAGAGGGAGACATGTCTAGAAATAAAGGGGGAGAGAGGAAAATAGAGGTAGAAATGAAGATAGAGCAAGAGAGGAAGAGGGAGACAAATAGAAAGAGAGATAAAGAGAGATAGAGGAAGAAGTAGAGAGAGAGAGATAAAGAGATATATATGGTGAGATAGAGTGATAGAGAGATAGAGATATAAGGAGATATAGAGAGGAGAGGAGAGGGAGAGAGAGAGAGAGAGACAAAGAGATAAAAAATAAGAGAGAATTAGAGGTAGGTAAATAGAGATGGAGAGAGGGAGAAAGAAATAGGGGAGGTAGAGAAAGGGAGAAAGAAGTAGGGGGAGATAGATATATATGAGAAGAGAAGGAGAGAGATAGAGATATATGGGAAGAGAAAAGGAGAGGCAGGTAGAGATAGAGAGATAGATTGGGGAGATAGGGAGGGAGTGAGGGAGGGAGAGATGGGGAGAGATAGAGAGAGGGGGGAGATAGAGAGAGAAAGGGAGAGAGATAGGTAGAGGAGGAGAGATAGAGAAGAGGGGGAGAGAGGGAGAGAGATAGGTTGAAGAGGAAGAGGGAGAAGAGGGGGAGAGAGGGAGAGAGATAGGTAGAAGAGGGAGAGAAAGAAGAGGGAGGAGAGAGGAAGAGTGATACATAGAGGGAGAGAGAAAAATATGGGGGAGAGAGGGAGAGATAGATCAATATATATTGAGGGAGAGAGACATAGAAAGGGAGTGATATAGAGAGGTAGAGGGGGATAGTGAAAGAGATAGAGAGATAATGATAGAGGTAGAGAGATAGTGATAGAGGTAGAGAATTATATGGGTAGAAAGATATAGAGAGAGGAGTGAGAGGGATATAAAGAGAGAAATAGAGATAGAGATATAAAGTAGGAGAGTTGGAGGAATGAGAGAGATAGAGATATAGAGTAGGAGAGATGGAGGGAACGCGAGAGATAGAGATATAGAGTAGGAGAGATGGAGTGAATGAAAGAGATAGGGAGAGAGGGAGAGATAACTCAATAGATAGAGAGGGGAAGAGGGAGAGACATAGATAGTGGGAGATATAGAGAGATATACTATTATATATAATAATTAATATAATTATATTATATATGATTTAATCTATACTATATAAAATATATATAGTATATTAATTATATTTTTTATTATATTTATATATTAATTTTTTGTATTATATAAAATATAATAATTATTAATTATTAATTATACTAATTAGTTTTGTTAAGGAATATAATTTATAAAATAAGTAGTATAATTATAATATATAAAATATACATTATATATTATATGTAGGGTAAAGGATGTCATAATGTTAAAACCTAAATGTGCTCATTATTAGTTCTAATTTTCATTTTAATAAACATACTCTAAAACCCTCATCGAAACCTTATTTTTTGGCTACAGCTCGCCAAATGGGAGAAGTGAGAGAGCAATACTAGTGAGGAAGAGTTTGGAGGAGTGAAAACCAATAGTGGCGGGAAAGCAACCAAAAACTTCAAAAAACAATCAAAGAAATGGTGAAAAATGATGAACAGTTGAGATTCGCTTAATCATCTTGCATTGATATAGATGGTGTACACCAATAATTACTTAACTCTTTAATCTTGAGGGTTGAGTCTTGTCAACCTTGTGATGTCCCCATTTTAAATTATGCACATGCATAAAGTTTATTTTAAAAGAGGGACCATTTGATGAATTTTTGATGGACAACTATAGTTGCATTCCAGAAGCATATCTCTCAAGCACTAGAATTGTGAATTGAAACCTACAGAATTACACTAGAATTGTTAGATTTCCAAAAATCAATGGTTGAGATTTTATTAATTATTTAGGTTTATTGATCATCTCGCTCTTGTTTACCGTTTAATATTGCCTAAGGCAGATCAAAATATTTTATGACAAAGCCTTAAATCTTAACTCTTTAATTTTGAGGGTTGAGTCTTGTCAACCTAGCAATGTCCCCATTTTAAATTATGCACATGCATAAAGTTTTTTTTAAAAGAGGGACCATTTGATGAATTTTCGATGGATGGCTATAGATGCATTCTAGAAGTAAATCCTTGAAGCACTAGAATTGTGAACTAAAACCTCTAGAATAACACTAAAACCATTATATTTTTAAAAAATAGTGGTTGAGACATTTAATTCTCTCTTTTCAATGCATCAAAGTACTCTACCTTTCATTTATTCTATTGAAATTCTCAATTTGTCTGTGGTACTAGGTAGTGGCGTGGATTAATACCATATGAATAGCTAGAATTTTTTTTTGGCGAATTAACCATTGTTTAGTTAGCAAAGGAGGCATGGAAGTTTTTGGAGAAAGTGAACCAAAGAAACAATGGAGGCTAGTTCACCTTGACATCATGGAGGAAGCTAGACCCTTTCATTGGCAAAGTGTCTGTGGGGTTTATTTTTCTTCAAGGATGTGTAGGTGGTGAAAGCAGTTCAATTTATTTTGGGTAATGGATTTGAAAAATTAAAGCACACATACAGGACCAAAATTGATATTTATTCGTTGGTCATAGCTTGGGGTTTAGAATTAGGAGAATTGGTGGATGTGGTGAGGAAAGTCATGAAAACTCTAGTTCACAAAGTTTTTTTAGAGGATATGGAAGGTGTCAGTGTAATTAATGCTTGCTCCACATGTTGACTTAAGCCTACTTAGTCATGGCATTTATTGTGTAGGTTAAATTTCTCATGGTATTTATTGTGCAGGTTAATATCTCATATTTTTCCCTGCTGATATTTTGAGATATTTTGTTCATGGTTGAATATTTCTCCTTTATAAGGAGACCCTTATCTATCTATCATATAGGTCAACATTATGCAATTCATGTGTTCATGTGCTTGTTGTTTATCTCTGTGATCTGTAGACTCTCATATGGTATCAAAGCTGGAGGAAGATAATTCCAAGTCGTGAAGGTGATTCCATTGATTGTGTTTTGTATTTGATTTAGCCATTGTGTTAATAGTTTGTGGGAACGAAGACTCTCGCAGCCTTTAACGCCTTTAATTGACAAATTGGGAGTGAAATCCAGGTTCGACTTGCATCATGGTCGGCATTTTCAAAGGCGAGATTTGCAATTCTATTTTGCAACCACGAATCTTCCATCACTGTTGTGCACATAATTGGTGGTGTTTGACATAGGCAACTACCAGTTTTTAGGTGCGATTATTGACTGTGACCCCTGCAGATTATTTGCAGTTTCGTGCTTTCCCTGTGAAGCATGATTGAGGGGCAGTTTCTACCTTTACTGGGCGTGTGTTCAAACCCGCAAATTTTCTGTGGCGAAACTTGTGTATCCTTTGCCGCAAATCATTCACGAGAGAAATGCATTTGATTTGCAACTTGGAGGTAGCGAAATTAAGGAGACTTTCCGAGATTCGTAGCTTTCCCTGATGATTCAATCTACTTTTTTATCAGCTAATGATTTTATTCTTATCTGTGGTTTGCTTTAATATGCCAGTGATATAGATCTGTTTAGATTTTTGATCTATAGAATGACAGGAAGTAGAGTAGAGGCAGGGCGCCAAAGAGTTATGGAGGTCGTACTTGCAAAAGAAGGCATCATTATACACAAATTCTAATTTGCTAATCTCAGCATTTTTTTTCAGAGTTTAAAATATCTTTTTTTTCTCACTATTTTACACAAAATTTAGTTTCTAAAAATCAGAAAATTTATTTGTAAGAAGGGAAATTATTTGTAAGGGTGAAAATTTCCATTTGTAATAGCTTTTGCACTTAAGTTCATATTTGAGTTTTGTTTGCAAAAGCGTATAATTTTTCACCACTCATTCAAAGAGCACAAAATTGCACTCATTCTATAAAGTGCCTCTTTGTGTCTTTTTTGGATAATTTACAAGCACTCCTATAAAGTGCCAAATTGGGGAGGGAAACAAAATAATAAAGGGGGTTTTTGTGGGTAGTTCATTTTTTCACTTCCTTGAGAAGTGCTTGTGTTGTGTTTTTTCACTTCTGCGCACATTTCTAATTAATTCTTTTCTGCATTTCTACAGGAAATTATCTAAGTCAACCTGTATGGAATCTAATATTGTTATAGTACCCTTAACACCTTTCAATTATCATGATTGGAAGGTGAAAGTAATTCTTGTGCTTAAGAACAAAGGTTTATATAGGGTAACTATGGGAACAGAGAAAGAGCCTAATGCCGCTAAAGACAAATAAAAGTTTTTAATAAGTGTGATCAAGAATTTGGCTTTCTATGCTTAAATTTATGTCTTGATTTGTTGTTCCATGCTGAGAATTTGAAAACACCCAACCAAGTTTGGGAAGGTCTTGACAAACTTTTTGGGAAAATAGATGAACTTAGAAGCCATGAGTTGGAAAATCAACTCTTAGGTCTTAGTCCTAGGAATTTTTCAACTTTACAATACTTTTTTACTAAGTTTAAATCATTGAAATTACACTTAAAAGATTGTGGAATTGGCAAGAAAGAGGATCAATTGATCCTTTTTGTACTTTTGAAGCTAGGTCCTAAATTTTCTATGTTTGTATCAACTTTCTACTCTTCTAAAAGGGCTCTTGGAGCCTCATTGTCAATGCCCACACTTGATAACTTCATTGTTGACCTCACAAGGGAGCAAGAAAAGTTAATTCAAATGGGTACTTTGAAGTCTACGAAACCTCAAGCCCTACTTGTAGGGAGTGAAACACATCAAGCTTCAAAAGAGGAGAAGAACACTAAAAAGGACAAGGAAGTTAAGAAAGAAAGAAAAATTGATAACTCCAAAAAGGACTCTCAAGGTAAAAAGAGAGTTGCATGTACCTTTTGTAAAAATATTGGAAATGATGAACATCACTGCATGAAGAAAAAGATTGAAGTTCTACAACAAATTCTCAAAAAGAATAATATAGGGCTACCTGATTCTATCAAGGTATCTTCATCAAATCAAGATAATACTAAGGACAAAGATAAATCAAAGGGAAAAGCTTTAGTTGCTAAATAATCTTTATCCCCATCATGGATTCTAGACTCTGGTGCTTCACACCATATGGGTTATTCAAAGGTTGTCTTTTCATCCTTAGAACCATCAAGTATGTCCACAATCACCTTAGGTGATGATACTCCATCATTGGTAAAAGGGAGAGGGTTTGTTGAAGTTGAAGGAGGAACATTTCCCAATGTTCTAAGTTTACCTTCACTCTCAACTAATCTCCTTTCAGTGCATCAAATAACTCATTTAGAGAAGGGAATGAGAGTACAGTTCTCTTCAGATTCAGTTGAGATAAGAGACTTACAAAGCAACAATTTGGTAGCAATAGGAGAAGAAAATCACCAAACCAGATTATATGTCTTCTCCAATTTTGCCATAGATATTTCTCCAAATGAACTACTAACTCATTCAGATGAAGTTAGCAAAATATGGCATGAGCGGTTTGGCCATCTTAACTACCGCTATCTTTAACAACTATGTCAACATAATATGGTTAAGGGATTACCGAAGGTTAAATTTTCTAAAGGGATTTGTGAGGGTTTTGCACTTGGCAAGCATCCAAAAGCAAAATTTGACAAAGGTAAATCAAGGAGGGCAACACAATTTTTAGAACTTGTTCATAGTGATGTTTCAAGGGCCTTTCCCCATCCATCTTTTACAAAGGCTAGACATGTTCTCACCTTCATTGATGATTTCTCACGTTTCACATGGGTCTACTTTCTTAGACAAAAATCAGAAGTGTTTGATTCTTTTCAAGATTTCAAAGCTCTTGTAAAAAAACAATTAGGAAAAGTCATCAAGGTTCTTCAAACAGATAATGGGAGAGAATATGTCAACAATAGTTTTGAGAAGTTTTGTGTATCAGAGGGGATATATCTACAATGAACAGTTCCTTATACCCCACAACAAAATGGTGTTATAGAACATAAAAATAGATCTTTAAAAGAGATGGAAAATTGTATGATTCACTATAAGGGCCTCACACCATCATATTGGGTAGAAGCAATTAATTGTGCATGTTACATACAAAATAGAGTTCCACATAAAGCCTTAAAGGGTAGATCACTCCCTTTGAAACTTGGAAATGATGGAAACTAGTAGTTGATCATTTCAGAGTCTTTGGCTCACATGCCATGGGACACATTCCAAAAGAGAAACGCAAGGCTATGAATCCACAATCCGAACCTTGCATCTTTGTGGGATATCCAGATGGTGTAAAAGGCTATCACCTACTCCACCCTACCACACATGAGTTGTTTATTGAGAGAAGTGTTAAGTTTCAAGAAACATCTCCTGAAACTACACTTGACACTTCTCCACATATTGTGGACTCTTTAGATCTTGATTATAGTACTGATGATTTAGATAATTCTCAGCAGATTCATAGTGTAGTATCTTCTTCTTCCAGTTCTCACAGTGATGAGGGTTCATCTTCATCTAGTTCATGGATTGCATTAGAAGTTGATATATTTCAACCAAACTCACCCACATCTTACAAGATACATAGGATAGATATAGGGGTACAAGATTCAATAGATGATAGATTGATTCAAGTAGATTTTTAGGGGGGCCACATGCCTTCTTTGCTTCAGTTTCTGATCCACAGACATTCAAAGAGGCATTAGGCATACCAGAGTGGGATATTGCTATGGATGAGGAATATGATTCCTTAATTAGAAATCACAATTTGAATTTGAATTCACTTCCTAAGGGAAGGAAGATAGTTTGATGTAGGTGGATATATCAAACTAAATTTGTAGTAGATGGGTCAGTTGTTAAGTACAAAGCATGATTGGTTGCCAAAGGTTTTTCACAAGTTGTAGGCATTGACTATACAAAAAACTTTGCACCAGTTGCTAAAATGACTTCCATCAAACCTACACTTGCTATAGCCACATCACATGGATGGAATGTACATCAAATGTATGTGAAGAGTGCCTTTCTTCATGAAGAACTTGAGGAAATCTACATGGAAAAACTACCAGGTTTTGTTCAAGATTCATCCTTAGTTTGTAGACTTAAGAAATATTTTTATGGCCTTAAACAAGCTCCTAGAGCTTGGTATGCCAAGATGGAATCTTACCTCCTATCTTCAAGTTTTACTAGATATCATTTTGATCCTAATATGTATCTATTATGGCAGGATGATTCACTTTTGATTACTGGGAGTACTTCATCTGCCATTTCAACAGTGAAGACATCACTTCAGGATAGATTTGACATGACAGACTTGGATTTATTGCACTACTTCCTTGGAATAAAGATTTCACAGTCAACTTCAGGGATTACTCTTGCACAACCCAAGTATACTCTTGATCTCCTTGCATGGTTTAATATGACTAGTTGTAAACCATCTCTGACTCCCTTTCTTTCTGGAGTCAAGCTCAATACTTCCACCACTACACCATTGGTTGATGCTACATTGTATCGACAACTTGTAGGTGGGTAAGTGCACCAAGATGGTTCCCAAAAAGGGGGCTTAAGTGGCCACATTTTTTCTAAAATTAGGGAATGCTGACCTTGGACGTGAAATTGAGGATAGTTACACTCAAAATTTTGAGATGAAACAAAAACAAGGATCGAAGTCCTCTGAGTCTACTTTCTAAACTACTAATTTATTTTGAAAATGGTTGAGATTAAGGGGTTCAACAAAGAGATGTACACAAATTGGTGTTGTTTTTGTCAGAAAAACATAACATAGCAACTCTTGTATGACCTGAGCACGGTGACCTTTTTTTTAGTATTTTTAAAATTACATACCGCTAGTTGTTAACAATATCTAGTTATGCACAATTTTTCTAATAATTAATATTGACTTTTACTAATTTTCTAAGTGGGAACTTCCTAAAAATTAGAATTTTGGCTGTGCTCCTCCTACAAAATTTGGAAAGTAATAGATTTTTTTAAATTTGTAGAATGGAGTCTAGTTTCTAAAAATGTAATTTATTTGAAATTTTGATGAATGGTTAATTTATAACAAAAAAAAAACCAAACACTACTTTTTGAAAAAAAAGACATACGAACAAAAGAAATTATGGATGAAAGTCCTCACATTTTCAGAAAGTGAAAAAAATTATATCGAACGTTGGAAAGCTAAGAGAGAAATTAACATTACCCATGTGTTTGATTTCATTGATATTGAACCAAATGCAATCTTGACGGTGAGCATGAACTTGATTATGTGAAAAATTATAGAATTTGCAAAAAAAACATCTCCGGTGGTTGGGAATTCCCTCCAAACCTTTGGGTTGGTATTCCAAGGCAAATACCAAAGCCAAGGCTCGGGGATTCCCAAAGAAAAATATAATGCAAGTATGTTATTTACTAGTTTTCACTTTTTCTTCTCTATGGATCATATTTAAAAACATATAATGTGCTCGTGTTATTTATTCCTTTAGTTAAATACTAGTTTTTTGAATGTTTTTTCATATGTTTGTATGTATATGTATGCTAGTGTGTCATGTATGTATGCCTATATGTATGTATTTATGCTTATGAGAGAGAAGGTGGGAGAGTGGGAGTTAGGGTGGAAGGGAGGGAGGAGAGAGTGGAAGAGAGTGGGAGAGAGTTGGAGAGTGTGGGAGAGGGTTTAGGGTGTGAGGGCATGGGTGAGAGTGGGAGAGAGAGGGAGGAAGAGAATGAGAGTGGCAGAGTGGGAGATAGGGACAAGAGACCTGGGAGAGGGTTGAAGAGAGGGGGAGAGTGGGAAAGAGTGGGAGGGGGGAAGATAGTAGGAGAGAGGGAGGGAGAGAGTGGGAGAGGGTTGGAGAGAGTGGGAGAGAATGGGAGAGTGGGAGACAGGGTGGGAGAGTGAGCAAGTGGGAGACAGGGTGGGAGAGAGTGGGAGAGTCTAAGAGAGGGTGGGCAGTGGAGAGAGGAAGAGAGTGTGGTGGAGAGTGGGATAGGGAGGAGGAGACAGGCGGGGAGAGAGGAGGAGAGGCTGAGAGTTTGAGAGAGTGGGAGAGGGTGGGAGAGAGTGAGCGAGTGGGAGACTAGGTTGGGAGAGAGTGGGAGAGTGTGAAAGAGGGTGGGAGAGGGTGAGAGAGAGTGGGGTAGAGTGGGAGAGGGTGGGAGAGGGTAAGAGAGAGTGGGAGAGGGTGGGAGAGAGTGGGAGAGAGGGAGGGAGAGAGTGGAAGAGGGTGGGAGAGAGGGTGCGAGAGTGTGGTCCAGAGAGTGGGAGAGAGTCTAAGAACATGGGAGAGGGTGGGAGAGGGTAGGAGAAAGTGGAAGAGTGGGAGAGAGGGTGGGAGATGGTGGGAGAGAATGGGAGAGTGTGGGAGAGAGTGGGAGAGAGTCGGAGAGTGTGGGAGTGGGTGGGAGAGAGTTGGAGAGAGTGGGAGAGAGTTGGAGAGAGTGTCTAAGTGGGAGATGATGAGCTTAAAATATGTTTATAAGTTTGGATATTATGATGAACTTTTAATATCTCTACTTTTGTTATTTATGGCTGTTTAAACTATGTTGAAACTTTTTATGAGGATATCATGTAGCAAAATACTTTCATATTCCTGCAGCTTATTGTGTTGACTTGATTACATTTATTGCCCCGTTTACTCCCTAAATGACTGGTATATCGAATACAGTTTTTGAATGATGAAATAGATTTAAATGTGTGATTAATGAAC
>VDFB02115172.1:0-25985 GCA_007258455.2 Sequoia sempervirens | reverse complement strand
TTACTTTGTCCACAATCCTAAAAGGTGGAAATAATTGTATTATTTTCTCTTCCAAAGAAACCCTAAAATTGTAGAAGTAAAGGACTTTCACAATTCTAGTTTTGTATAGAAAATAAATGTTGCAGTTCAGATTGAAATGGATTGTTACTTTGTCCACGATCCTAAAAGGTGGAAATAATTGTCCTACTTTATGCTAAGCCAAAGAAGTAAATAGAATGAAAAGAGAACATACAAACCGTGAACATTTGGCCATTGGTTTGAGTCAGTTGCTTATTTTGCTGAGATGATTTGTATGAATAGTACAATGCTTTCTGCAATTCTTGTCTGGTGGATTCGAGAATGGCTCTGAATGATTATGGAAATAACCAAAACAAATTAACCAAACCCAAGACTAGAATTCCAATCAAGAGGATAGAAAAGTTATAAATTATTTTCAAACTTCTAAATAAAGAAATAAAATGATACTCTTTTTGTACAACGAGGTTCTTCAAGTAAGCTATCTCCCTGACACACCATGAAAAAGATAAGAAAATCTCATAAGCAACCTGAGTTGAAAAAACCTCAAATATGTGTTAACACAAGAAACAATCCTCTAATACTCTAAATATAAAACAATTATCAACCTGGTTCTCTGACTTGTCTTCATTGCAAAAGTGTGAAGAGCACAAACATACGTGCCCCAAATCAAGCAATCTAGAAGACGTAGCTGATCTCAATTATCCATCTTTCTTTATTGTCTTCAAAGCTCTCAAAGAACACCAAGAAGTTGTTAGAAATATAATAGTAACAAATGTGGGTGCCGCTTCTTCTACATACAAAGCAATTATGGAGAACCCTCCTGAAATAGAAATAAGAGTTGAACCAAAGACATTAGACTTCGCAAAGAAGAAAGAGACGCAAAAGTATCAAGTAACATTTGTGAACAAGGGCATCAATATTATATTAACAAATGGTGGACATCCAAATCTAAGATTTGGACATATAATATGGAAATGTATCCTAGGTGGAAAGCATGATGTTCGTAGTCCATTTGCTATACTTTAGGTGTCCCGTGAATAATTTATGCATACTTTACGGTTTTCTTATTTTTGTTCAAATCTTGGATTTGGATGCCACCATTTGTTAATATATTATTAATGTCCTTGTTCACAAATGTTACTTGATACTCTTGCATCTTTTTCTTTTTTGCATAGTCTAATATCTTTGGTTCAACTCTTATTTGAGTTATTTCTATTCCAGGAGGGTTTTTCACAATCACTTTGTATGTAGAAGAAGCGGCACCCACATTTGTTACTGTTCTATTTCTAACAACTGTCCCAAACTGCATCTGTCCCTCCTATCTTCATGATGCTCCTAGTTCCTGCATTTGATATGAGCAATGGTGTTAAACCAATGCTCTAAGCAATGAAAAGTTTCCAACTTTACATGATAAAATACCTATGCATATATAAACTGATCTCAATTTGTATCAAACAAGTATGTAAATCTTGGATGTCTCAGAAAACCATCAAAATCATCAAACACACCTAAAACATGCCATGTTTTTCTAACTTGTTTGCTTCATGTGCAGATAGAGGAAAAGTAATGTTGTTGATTTGTTTCATTAAGTTACAACATGTGGGTTAAAACGAGGCTCCCACAAGGGTTGAATTCGGCATGCCAAGTTATTAGATAATGAGCTCATTCAAGCTTTATTTAAGAGGGAAATGCATTATTGAAAGTCATCATATCAACATGATTATGTAATGGTAACATAAAATGTTTCATTTACATCATGCTTCACATCATTTATTGCTGTCATATTTAACATCATTCTTGCTGAAAACAACCATCACGAAGAATGTACAATGCATAGTGGAGCAGTATAGGCAAACAATGAAGTTCATCTCTTATGACTGTCAATCACACATCATTCATGGTGGTGAGTTATGGGTCACTGTCATAAGTGACATGTGATTAACAAGCATAAATCATTAAGTATGAATAAAAAATCTGAAGCTATCAACAAGGATGCAAGAAGGGTAGATAATCTCATTAATAGCTTGGTCTAGTTATAGCTTGGTCAAATAAAGCAGCCCCATGAGCTATACAAGTTTTTGAACATGAAGAACAGTCATGAAGATTAAGCCTACTCATAAAACTCTAAAAGGCATTACAATGGAAAGAGAAAAGCATTCTTCCTTCATTCATGAAACCTGACAAAACTATGATACAGTAATTAAGTGAAGATGCAGAAAACAGCATGCAAGAGTCAATGCATTTGGTTTTATGAGGATAGTTTGTTTTGCCTAGGAATGCACATAAAAATACACAAAAGTCTCAATGTAAATGATAAGAGCTCTGATTAATAGTTGAAGGACTGTCATAATGCCTAATAAATGATAGTCAAGGTGAATGTGAACAGAGAGAACAGTAATGCATGAGAAAGAGAAACACTTCCTATTTGCAAATAAGTAATTGAAAATGCATTATTGATCATCATTAAGTAGTGAGATATATGCCTTGGGTGACAGTAAGGTCACATGAAGTAGACTGTGCAACAATGCATGATGGATAACAATGGCAGTGGCATGAAACCAGGGTGATTTATTACTATTATAAATTGCATTCTCATTAATCTGTGACAATCATGACCTCAATTATGTAAGAATTCTTTGACAGTAAATAACAGTAACAGAAATACAGTTTTCATGTTTTCACCAGAGGAGTATAAAGCCTCATTTTATAATTTTAAAAGCAATTTGACTTTTAAAAGGCAGAAAGAGTTCTGAGAGATTAATTCTTTAATATCAGAAGACGTTAAATCTGGAAGAAACAGATGCTCTGTATTTAACATCACTGGAAGAAGGGAATGGCACATATATACAGACTAGTGACCAATGGAACTGGTAAGTATCCAACAGAAATATGATTACTAGACTACTGAAAGATGTTTTTGAAAAGCTCCAAATTTGAGAAGCCAGTTGAATGTTGAAACCCTCAACCTGTAAAAATCTATGAAGAGTTTTTCTCTTTTAAACAAACACTGGGTTTTTTTATTTCTCAAAATGTCTTGATTATTCTCCAGGAAGTAAATATTGAAAAGAGAAAGAACTCTCAAAAGTTGTTGAGAGAGAAAACAAAAGATGCCATAGCCATCCCTGAAAAAGCAAATACGAGCTCTTGAATATCTTTCAGATACAGAGCAGAGAAAATGAAATACCCAGAATGCTAGGGTTTTTAAAATCTGGAAAATAAAAAAAGCCAAAAGTAGAGCCAGTGCAAATGGTACAGACCCTTGAAGGGTTTCTTCAAAATGTGAAAGCAAGCTAAATATACAGTTTATCACCATTTCTAGAAGCTTGAATAATGGCAGATAATGTGTAAAATATACAAGGAATACAAATAAATGGTATCTTTATCAGTTTCCAAAACAAGCTCAACTAGAGTAATTTTTTTCAGTAGGACAAAGGAAATGAAGGTATTTCAATAAATAAGAAGCTTACCCAGCTGATGTCGACTATTTCTCAAAGTATTTCTGATAGAGATTCTTTCAAAACGTTCGGCTTGTGCTCCAAATGGCGGTTGAATAGAAGAAAAGTCACAGAGGAATGTGAAAGAGTAAGAAACCATATAGGGCCGCGGCCATGGAAGGTCATTTTTCAGTTAACATCAAACTAACAAAAGGGTTTCCAGTTAAAATTGCTTACCAGCGTATTTATCTGGAACAAAATCAACAAAAAAAATGCAGGTTGATGTCTCTCTACAGCTACAAAATCTCGTAGAGCTTCTCAAAAACCCTAGAATGGCTGCCCAAGATTCTTCTTGAAGCTTCTAAAAATGAAACAAAAAAATACCTCGGTGTTTCTTCTATTTTTAGGTTTTTTTTAACCCTACGATTAAATGCGAATAGAATATGGCTTTTTGCCATTGTTTTTTAAACAAATGCAATCAAACTTTTAAGGCTTGTGGGGAAAAAAGTCTTTGACTTGTATTTTCTTCTATATATATAAGTCTTTTAAAGACTTTATTTACTTTCTTTTATTATTTGCATTAAATTTATTAATTGTAAAAAAAAAAATACTAAGTCCCAATGATATTTTATAAATCATTTTGACTTAAGTATTCCTTTTAAATGCAAAATAATAGAAGCTTTCAACGCATAGGAAGAAGAATAAAGATGTGCTTATCTTGGATTGAGATATGTTTGCATTGATGACATACCAAGAATATTGGAGAGGTTGTTTTCAGTTTACCAACATGAGGAGAGTATCTAGGAGGATTGAAAACCAGTTTTCGACACATGCCAAAGATGTAGGAGCTGTTTTGACTCATTTATGAACTTTGGAGAGCATCTTGGAGCCTTTTTGAGGTGTCATCATGTTGGACTTGGTCAAGTTTGACCTTTTCATCCATTTTGAACTCTTTTAGATGAGATCTAGGGGCTAGATTTGTGGGTTTTTAGTTGCATCCGACCCATGAGGTTCCTAGAACCTGTTTTGGTGGAGCTTGACTACTTAATCATTTTGGTAACTCATTTTTAAGTTAGTTCAAATTATGTATTTTTCTACCTTGTGACTTTTACAGTCCTTTGGAGATTGCAGCATGCTTTGTAACTTGTTTTAGAGTATGATATACAGAATATACCTTGGATACCATTGATGATCTTATTTTGCCTTCTTGTTCTTGCAAGTATTGTGTATTATCAGGTGATTGATCAAGTTACTTGTGAAATATTTCTATTTCCTTGTAACTTTGTCTCATGTATCATGCCTTTTCTGCAAAAGTGGGGTTATGCAGGTTATAAATTGTGTTTTAAAATTGCATATGAACCTTTTGATTTGTGAAAGTTGTCTTTCCTTCTTGAAAGTGTATGCAAGTCAAACCTGTTTAAAACCTGTTTATAAAATATTCATGCATAAACTTACAGTAACATGTTGTGCAGTTCAATATCTATCATCAATGTTCAAGTGTATGCCAATCTGAATGTTTCATAGCTCTTGCTAGTTTGGTGTATCACCCAGTATTTTCATTTTCAGCAATCTTTCTTCCCTTTTTTCAAAAATAAAATAAAATCATTAGTCTAGGTGATATTACCAGCTAGGAAGCCAGCCTATCCAAAGATTCACTTCAATCATTAGGTTCCCCACAGCCTAGAAGTGTTTCCATGTTTCTCTAACTAACTGAGTTTCACAACTCAGTTCGGGTGCAAGCTTAAGAGATAACAATGTCATCGATAAAATTTACTATGGTGTCATCTAAAAAAACTTTGGTAAGATCTATTAGGGGGTACCTTTTTGGTCAATGGCAAGTAATTTAACCTTTCCTTAGATGATTTTAGGCTATTTGGGATTATCAAAACGTTTTAGGGACCTTGGAACTTGTCCACGGTTCCCTAGTTTCTTCGGTTTCTCGAATTCCCTCAAGTGTGATAAATTTACTAGGTCTTGAGTTTAAGGTTGTTCTGGATTATAATATACATGTGTGATTGATATTCTATACCTCGAGTGAGTCTAGAAGTGTGAGATTAGAGTCTAGAAGTGTGAGACTAAATTTATCTAAGAATTACAAAGATGATGAGCCAAGTTTTTCCTTGACAAATATTCTCATTCGAATCAGCTTTCCTTTCTTATTTGATAGCCTCTATATTTCTTGCTCACATTGAATCACTCTTGCCTACCTAATTTTTTTTTATGAAAAGTAGTTTTCTAACAATTCTTTAATAAATTTGAATAATTCACTCAATATTTTTTATATTCAAATATTGCATATAAAAAATTATTCACTAAAAAAATCATTTATCAGAATATATTCACAGCGTATGAAAATCTTTTAGATATGATTGTGGCCAACTGTAATTAACATGATAATTTTTTGCTGAATTTCATTCTTCCTAATCATCTCCAATATACAATCCTAATATACAGGAACACAAGAAAAAAATTTCCAATTGCTGACAATAATAACCCTGTAAATAGCTCAGACACCAACAAAGAACATTATGGTTTCCCTCAACACAACTATTGCCAAAAGCATTAATGGTACAGAATTACAGTAAAAAATCACTACGGTGTGATAGATAAAATGGTAAATGATGGAAACAAATTTGGAGCAAATAAAGATTCATAACGTACCCCGCCAAAGTCTTGAAAATGCACCATCGTTCTGCCTCCAAATTTGTAGTGGATAGAACAATCCCACGTGCCCTAGATATATTGCAGTAGGATCCTTCGACAAGGTTTCATACAATTGCAAAAGAAAATCTCTAAGAGAAATAGATAGCACGCTACTCTAATTGAGCCAAATACCCAAGCACAGGTGCCATCATTCTTTACATGACAGAAAGAAAAACGCTCTGAGGTTCACGGTAAGTACATCAATCAAAAACAAGCTCTGACTCTACCTTCAGTTTTACCCTCACCCACACCGAAATAGTGGAAGGTGGGACCCGCGAGGAGTTGTCGACAGTTGTAATGCAACGGGAGTAGAGTACTTGGGGCTTGTGCCTACAACACGGTTAATGTCGTGAATGATGGGCACGAATAATAAGATATTAGAAAAAGAAGCTAAGCACCCTCTGTAATGTCTAACATTTTGATGCACGCAACTCCAAAATCACATGGGTATGATAGGAAGGCATGTTCGTGCATACCAAGTAGACACCCATTTTAAATAACTTAATGCACAAGTCATGAGATGAGTTTAGACCGCAAGCGGGTAAATGTTAATGTGTCACCTCAAAATGATGAATAAAAGTGAAGTAGGCCTATCTCAAGGTCAAGATTTAGTAGCCCTTGAACCTCGATACTTTTAGGACTCCTTTTCGTTCACTCTTTTCACATTAACCTTTGCCCATTTTGTTTTTGTTTTTTTTGCAAACTCTGCCCATTTTGTCTCACCGGCATCGTTCACAACACCACTCAATTTGTGCAAAATCTCGAGGTAAGTTTTCAAGAATAATAAGATATTAGAAAATAAAGCTAAGCACCCTGTATAATGTCTGACATTTTAGATTCTCACAACTCCAAAATCACATGGGCATGATAAGAAGGCGTGCAAGTGCATTCCAAGTAAACACCCATACCGAGTAAGGCACACGCCATTGAGATGAATTTAGACCTTCTTAGGCGGCTAAATGTTAGGTAATTTGTCACCCCAAAATGATGAATAAAAGTGAAATAGGCCTATCTCGAGGTCAAGATTTAGTAGCCCTAAAACCCTGATACTTTTAGGACACCCTTTTCGTTCATTGTGAATAGATTGAAGCATCAGCTGTAGGGAGATTGGTTTTTGTTTGTCTCATCTAAAAAATTGTGTGCCTTGGTAGGTAGGGTTACTTAATATTTTTCTTTTCAAACTCTGCCCGACACAATAATCTTGAGGGAAGTTTTTGGGAATTTGTAAGCAGTCGAATCATTTTTTGTTGTTATCTCTTAATTGAAGGCATTGGTTTTGTGGTTTTATCTATGCTATTTTCAAATATAATATTATTGTAATATCTAGATTCCATTTTGATTTTTAATGTTGAGATATTTTGAACTATGAAATGAAATTTACATTTATTTGAAGGTTTTGATTTCTTTTTGTTTATTTTGTTTTAATATTATAAGCTGCATTTATAGGGTGCAATACTTTAAACACAAAATAAAACCCTACCAACCAGAGTTCAGCAATTTTTGGTAACATAAAATAAATCCAATAACAAAAAATAGTACACAATTACAACACAAAAACAATAAAGCAAAAAACCCCATAGAGCAAACAACACCCATCCCATCACTTAGCTAATTTCTTCCATTCCTCATGCACATCACCATTGGCTGGCTAGGCTAGTACTAGGATCAACCTCCTTCACATTTTTCTTTACTCCCTTCTTTAGCACAATAGAGTGACCACCAAATGGTGGATAACTTTAATCTTGAAGCAGGATAGCCTATCGAGTCTCCTCTCTAAGGTGCAAACGTGGGCCTACATGCCTTTGTAGTCATCCTCCATAGCATCATCTGACAAGTTAGTCTCCTCTTTCAGAAACAAGCTCTGACTCTACCTTCAGTTTTACCCTCACCCATATCGAAACAGTGGAAGGTGGGACCCACGAGGAAATGTTGACAGCTATAACGCAATGGGACTCCCTATCGAGAGTAGCGTTACTTGGGGTTTGTGCATACAACAGCGTTAATGTCGTGAATGATGGGCGAGAATAATAAGATATTAGAAAAAAAAGTTAAGCACCCTCTATAATGTCTGACATTTCACATGTTAACTACAAAATCACATGGGGCATGATAGGAAGGTGTGTGAGTGCATACCAAGTAGACACCCATTTTAAATAACTTTATGCACAAGCTATGAGATGAAATTTGTCTGTAGGCGGGTAAATGTTAATGTGTCACCTCAGAATAAAAGTGAAATAGGCCTATTGAGGGAGACTATGACCAGCATTTGGACCTATATAGGGGAGCATGGTGAATAGTTGTGCAGGGTTTGATTTTGGTAGATTATGATTAGCAATTGGATCTATATGTTGGATTTAATTATTGTTATAGCGTTTTGTGCTTATTATATTCAGATTTGTCACGTGTGTTGCATAAAGTATTCAAATTGTAAGGTTTTTATTTACCTTTATTTGAGTGTCGTATGGGTTGTTTTCTTTCCTTAGTCTCAATTCTATGGGAGTTTTCCGAGGAGATGAAGGCTAGCGTATGGCAAGCAACGATTGGCGAATACCCCAGCTCAACCATTCAAAACATTGCTACCACATAACATGCAAGGAGCAACCTTTCCAAGTAGACTTGATGGTAAACATGAATTTTAATCAGGTCTCCTCAATCAGCTACTTTATTTATATTAAATATGGTTACTGCTTCTTCAGTAAAACAAAAGAATAAAGAAAACAGCCCACGTAACCTATACAACACTCAAATAAAATTATAAAAGTAAAGAAAAGCCTTACAGCCTGAATTCCTAGATACTTGTTCCGGAGCCCCTATTTTGGTACGAGCAGGCATGATGTTGGAAAAATTCCATAGCAAAAAGATACCTTGGGCTCCCCATCTAAGACTTTAACAATGTAAATAACAAGTTGTTTGTTTGTTACCAGCCCAAAAGGACCAAGCACGCCGCTGCCTACAGCCCCCTGCCTCTTGTGCATAATGTATGATTCTTCATTGCTCATCATCCCTACCTCCAACTATGTCGAAGGTTTCAATCATTACGGCTTTACTGATTAGCTTGAACTCATGTAAGAAAATAAATTTTTTAAGCACCAGTAGCCCCAAGTTCTCTAGGGGAATAACTCAAGCAGATCACTTCCTTTTGATTACCCACTGAATGAAAAAGCAACCCAAATGACAAACTCTTAGCGACACTCTACTTTTATCTGCATTGCTGCAAGAGGCAAAAGGTCCATCTTTGCCAACTGACACAGGCACAATCAAAAAGACATGCATACATAGTGGCAAGAAGATAGACAAGTGGCAGTCAACAAACACTATTTGAGTGGACATCTAAGACACTTGTAACTGCTCTCCAACACGGGTCCCCTGCTTGGTAGGTGTTCAAAAAACAACATAAAAGAGATACATTAGAGAGCCAATGAAAAACGAGGCCTCATTTTAAGGAGAAAAGCAAAAATTGAACAATCTTTAAAAGCTGCACTTCTCTTGCTTGTAGTGCTGTGTGATTGGTTTTTAAAAAAGATTCTATTATTAACAATTTCATAAACCAAAAGTCTATTAGGAAGAAAAAATGATCTCTACCAATAAATTAAACTAAAAATTATATAAAATATTCAAAAATATTTGAAACATTTGAATTGTCCTTCATTTTTTTACCGTTAGCATGATTCAAAAAGCCCAACTAATAGCAATTCATCCAGATGAAAGCATTAGTATTCATTTATAGGTCGGGACTAATAAAGTTGCATTCTTTAAGTATGTCTCAATGCATTGTCTGTTCTATTCAAGAACTAAAAACCAAAAAAAAAAAAAGTAAAACATGCATAAATCATTCATGGAACGGCTAAGGAAGATGCGGCAATCAGTTGTCACGCCACAGTACAACAATTGGACTACGAACAACATGTGTTCCACCTAGGATACATTTCCATGATATTTCCCCAAGCAATAATTTTAATCCCTAAGTCACCTACAAAAAGTGTGATGACTAATACAACTAATCATATTGTGATTGATAATACATGTCTTGATACACATTTCAATCTACCTTGTTTTTAGGAGTTTTCAAACAACTCAATAAAGATCTAGCTTATATGAACACATTATTGATACCCAAAATTCCAAGCAACTTAACAAATGAAGCAAATATTGTGTCACAAGGCCTCAACAACTCCCTCAATGCATGTTGCCTATGAAGATCTCATCTGAAATGATGATTTCTTATGAAATTTTCAATTGCTCTGCCTTTATGAATTGCTTCATGTATCCATGGGAATTTAGCCAAGTAATGAAGCAACAAATCCAAACAATGGGCTACACATGGGCATCAATATAGTTGTGGGTACTTCTCTGCTATCAATTTTCCAACTCCCACACAATTTGTTGCACTATCAATTGCCACTTGAACCACATTTTCCACCACTACTTCAAGAATGGCTTCTTCTAATATTTTTAAAATATACTCTGAAGTTTTTTTATGGTTCATAGTGTCAATCACCTCCAAAAACACATCTTCAGGACAAGCCACCAAAACATTAATCAATGGCCTCTGACATTTATCTTACCATCTATCATGCAATATAATGCAACCTATTGTGTTCCAAGAGTCTTTGACCTCAGCTAATTTTGCAGTCACTCTATCTTTTGACTTCTACAAAAGAGTTTTTTTGAAAGCCTCTGAAGAGGGAGGTGTGTACCCTTTTCCAAACTATGCAACTTTCTAAATTGCACTACAAAAATGTGGATTCCTAGCTACATTGTGGTACCGCCTCCATCTATGGTTATCCAGGCTGCCTATCTCAAGGCGACCGCTCCATAGGGTGACTCATGTGGGATCGTGAGGACAAGGTAGTGATCTCATCAACCAGATCTTCTCATCCCATCCTTAGCCTCTGAAAACACTAACGGTATGGGTGAGGCTCATAATTAATCTTGTTTAGTGTTTATCTACCCAACCTACTAGTTAATTAATTACATTATCACTTGATTAAGAAACTCTTCCATGGGTTACCCTAACAGCCTCTTTGTGCGTCGGCCCCCATGAAGAGCCACTCTCCCTACGGCACCAAAAACTAAACACAAGCAAGGGGTGTACCTCACCTCACATAAAAATCAAAGTGTGCATAACTCACAACATGCGAGGCAAGAACCATCTCGCAAACCCATTCCATATCACTTAAACATGAACAAAGGAGGTACCACCCACCACATCAAAAGTCAACACCATAGTACAAGGTAATACCCACAAGCTCAAAATTTGAAATAGGATCAATAAATCACAACGGTCCAACCGTGAATAATCATTATAAATCAAATTTCTCGATTGCCTCTGGAAGCCTAAATTACTGAAAATCCACAAACTCCCACCAAGGGTAATTCAAAAACTTCGGGTTCCCAACCATTACGAAATATGACTACAAGAAAGTTATTGCATAAAGTCCCCTCGATCAAAATTAACAAAAAAAAAGCAACTCACATCAAGGAACCCACAAAACAACTATATAACTTCCACAATCACAAAAATGACAAGAGGAATGAAAGAGGCGATATCATAATGAGACCTTCAAACTGAATCAAAATAACATAAATGATTTAATACAAAACCAACTTCAGTTACCGATAGTAAATTAGCCGATAGGGTATCCAAGGGAACCCTCAATATTCTACCTGCAAGATACCCAGCGACTAATTTCCCAAAAGACTTACAATTCAACATTACATTGCAATCAAGATGTCCAATACAACAAAATATAGTCAAATTTCCTTGCATATCAAATATTCAATTATTTAAATATAACTAATTCAATCATGACATATCGTAAATAATATTTTGGAACACAACTCAATAGCCATCAAACACAATACTCAATCAACTTAAATTCCAAATCATGCACAAGATTCCACATAAAGTAAACATCAAACTCTTCCAACTTGAAATACATTATTTTTAAGCAACTTACAATAAACAAGTCATCCCGAACATCTCCAGAAGTAACCCACGAACCAAACACTTAAATCAATTATGCGACCACAGTATTGATTGTAAACAACAAATAAACATTACAACACAAAGGCAACACATATTATCAATCCAACTATGAAATAATTCAAAAACGAAGCCCCTATTCACAAGACGGTATATTTCTTCCATGCACGCCTATAAAACTATCAATAGAGCTTGTGACATTTCACAATACTTTCCCAATGTCTAAGATCCGATTAACCTGATTTTTCCTTCTAAATGATGTTGCCATTTGATAAGCTTCCTAATCAATTGATTATAACTAGAGAAACACTCTCTTATCCAACATCCATAAAACACTTATACTAATCACCTAGTGCATCCTCAAAGCAACTGATAACTATCCGAAGTCAATAAGATGCTTATCCCGACATATTTTCCCCATTTAGATTTATTAAACTAAATAACATAATAATTTTTCCCCAATCTTAAAGATAATCCTATTTGATTTATTAACTTATTGAAACTATTAACTAAATATTAATATCGTGCATACCTCATTTATTCATTCTTTTTTAAAATACAAACAATTTCATTCTTTCTTTATGAGTACTTACTCAAATATTAGGATTACCTAAAGCAAGATATTCATTTGTTCCAATCTACTTGTAATGCCCATAATTTTACACTACCAAATAAAAATAAAATATCATTATGTAACATTTACGCTTGTGAGAGAGCAAATAACCTCAAAACTTCCCATTCATAAAATAATTAAAAATAATAATAAAACTATAGCTACTTAATTAAAAACTTATTCATTTGAAACAAATATTAATTTAATATAACTACTTACATTTTCAATTCCATTCATTATATGTAATAAACATCCTAAACCATTTCACTATATTTCATTTGACCACTATCATTATTTTTTTTTTTATCTCTTATATATAAATAACATATTTATTTGATTATTTGCTAACTTTTTTAAAATTTTATACTTATATTTAAATATATATATATATAATTTATACTCTATTTAGTTAATGACTACATTTACATATATATATATTTAATTTATTCACTAAAAGTAAAATTAAAAATAATAAATAGAAAGAAGCTTCCCTTCTCTTTCTTTTAGGAATACTAATATTAACTAATATTTAATCTTTTCTTTTATTTCTTTCATTTTATCCATTTTAAGTTACTGTATTTCCCCCTTCCATAAAAAAGAGAGTAGGAATCACCTTTTTTTTTTTCAAAATGGTTAAATGGACATGGAATTAAGTGCCCTTATTTACAATAAAGGCTTTTTATTTATAAAAGAGGAATTTTAGAGGAGGATTACGTGGAGCCTTTTATGGGATCCCTTGAAGTCTACCCCATGATAATAGGCTATAAGATAGCTTTCTAAACATATTTTGGATTTAGTCCACAACGATGCACTTCCCCATAATTACGCATGCTCTCGTTTCATCGAATATTTGGGATTCAGAAGAATATCGCAGATATGATAAATATTAAAAGTAAAACCCAGATAGCTTGAGTTCAGTATATCAACAGCAGCAGGGAGAGATAGCCGATGGTTTCAGGGAGATTACCAGCGAGAGGAAGTTATTGCCGATGGTTTCAGGGAGAGATTGCCGATGGTTTCAGGGAGATTATTTAAGATTTATACATCCACCCCGCCCTCACACAGTCTAAACTCTACAGCAGCGTTATGTTGCCAGAAAGGGCCGTCCAAGGTTGCAGGGTGTGTACATATTGGATTCGTTAAAAAGGCTTTAGAAACTTTCAAGCAAATGCAATTGGCTGGCGTAAAACCAAACTCCTAAATCTTTTGCCAGCAACAACAGTAGCAGAAATAAGGCATGAACTAATCATGAGTGAATGGGTGAATCTGTGTAGGTCTAATTTAACTTTATTTTATTTTATTTAAGCTTATTTACTATTTCCCCTTTTACAGACAACATTACTGGAAAACCCAAAAAAAAGAGCAACAATAGTAGCACTTAAGCAAGTATAACAACAAAATATATATATAGGCGCAGAACAATATAGAAAGGCGCATTACCAACAGCAATAATGCTAAGCGAAACAACCATTGTGATGGACACAACCATCAATAAAACTATAGAACAATGCTTTCATTCAAGAGATGTAAATTAAATTGTTTTATAATGAAGTAAAACTCCGCACAAATTGATCTACCCACATATAGATTCATAGAACAAATAAGAAATCGTTGAAACTAGATACATGCAACACTATAATGGTTAAAATGATCAGCCGGCAACGACATGCAGAGTCACAACAAAGGCCAAGGAAGGTGTCAAACAAACTACTTCATAATTCGGTGAATACCTACATACCAGATATTATGCTCTCCAGAATGGAATTCCGTCCATGGTTTCATGCCCATAAAGAACTAAAGGCCCCTCCATTTGTATTAGATTATTTTGGGGTATGCTCCCAAGCATTTTTCCATCATTTTTAACTGCTACTTTGATCTTGCGGAGAATATTGGTGGTGCCCACTGAACAATCTGAAAAACCCCCTTTTTGTGTATGAGACAGGGGATAAGTAACATCAACTACCCCTCCAGGAACTGCAGCCGAAGACAGGTATATGCCGTATGCAGAGAAGGCTGCCATGCCTTGAGACACTAGGCAATACTTGATACAATGCACATGGCCCAAAGGTTTGAAGTGTCAGACGACGGAACAGTTGTGTCTCACACACAAAGAGGGTGAAGTAAAAAGTACTACTTAACCACAAAAGCAGGAATTTTATGTACAGGGCATAAGGCAAAACCACGACACCCAACAAAAAAACACGCTCGACTGACATTAATAAATATTTTAATCATATTAATATGCTTGGCATGTTTTACTAATAGATAGTAATTTGATTGAAGTTCGATGAATAATGAGTCAATCATACGCATAACTTATGCAATTATATTCTTAGTCAAGAGCTATAGAATTTTGTCATATTTGCATCAAACTCAATGCTCTAGATTTTGTCTTTTAAGGTATTTCTAATTTCATAAATGTATCTACAATAGAATTGCCTTCTCATAAAGAAAATCAACAATCATCATTGTCACAAATTTTATTCAAAATGAGTCTTATCATACAAATGACCTATTTCAAGTATTATATCACTAACCTAAACTTACGAAAGCTCTTCCAAGTGCTTATAAAATCAAATTCCTCAAATCCCAAGGTTTAAACGAGAGGAGGTCGAAGTTCACAATGTTATGAAAAACATACACCCTCTAATTTTCCAAAACATTATGACTATATTACTAATTGTTAAAACTTATACTTTATATAAAAAAACTTCGACCTTAACATAGCAATTTAATTTAATTATTTATTAACAACCACATCCCTTATATTTCCTATCATAAATTTATTTAATTATTAATTAATTAATTTATTTATTTATTTTATTTTATTTTAATTATCATTTATCTACTTGATTACTAAGTAATCAAATAATTAATAACATATTTATCCTTTTTAACATTTTACTCACTTCTAAGAAGATATATATTCCAAAAGCCAAACAAAAGTACAAACTGTTGAAATAAATTATTACACCCCGAGCTATGCATTTTAATTAGATTCCAAGCACAACATAAACCCTTTGGTAACCATTCCCTAAGCAAGTACATCAAGTATAAATCTATGTAAGGTTATATAACTATGTTCCAAGGCACATATAATCAAAACCAATATAATTCTATGTGCTCTAAACTTCACTGAATGATCAAATTCCTATCGACACCGCAATTTAATTTAATTAGCTAATTGAACAAGGCATAAATATTAACAATTTAATTTATTGGCTAATTGAACAAGGAAATAATATCAACAAAATCACAAATAACACTTATGCCAACAATCCAAAAAGACCGATTCGGAGGGCCGCTATAAGTTCCTTGAGTTTAGCCCTCTCACTAAAACATTCGCTATTAAACCTATTTGGATTTGACTCCCAAACTTGCCACTACAGTTCAAGTTTGACGCTTGTTTTGAAGCCATTGGAGATTCATTGGGTAATTTTCTTGCAGTCCACACTAACACCTCCAACTTCATCCACGCTACCTTTGCTCAAATTCTTGTAGAAGTGGATACTAACAAGGATCCCCTTGCTAATATCACCCTCAAGGTTTTTGATCGCATTTGGTCTCAATCTTTGGATTATGAATATTTTCCATGAAGATGCTGAAGATGCTTCAAAACTAGTCATACTGCACAAAATTACTCCAAGTCCAAGTTTAAAGTTGATCATCAAGGTACTTGGTGGGTCAATGCCATCCCACATCACTACTCTATGGTTGCACCTTCTGAGCACCCATAAATGGTGGTTGACTCAAAGCGCTCCCCTCTTTAGACTTTGCTAGTCCCCTCCATGCTAGTGGCAAGTGTGCATAATGAGAGCATCATTGAGAATAGTACACACAATATAGATGCTTTTGTCTAATCTTTGGGGGCTTCCAATACTTCTCAGATGCTCGATAAATCCAAGTCTGAAGTGTGTTATGCGGTTTCTCTTGATCCTTCAACCTCCAATGCCATGGCTAGTTTGAGGGATAATATGGGCAACGTCACAAATGTAGAACAAACCACTATGGGCTCCCCCTAATCATCCCATGTTGGGACTGAAGTCAAGAGGAAGTAAAACAAGCCTTCCCATCATATGACACTAAGATCTTCCAAGAAAGGGAAGTCTCCTGAAAGTTAAATAATCTGAGCACCCACTTTTAACGAGCTACAAGTTGTGGTTGCAAGCATCTTTGCTTGCATTTTTCCTAGGATAGATTTTGTTGCTACAAGTGGCAACAGTAACCATTTAGTTCCGGTCAAATTGGCCTATTTTATGTAATTGTCCCCTATCAAGAACCATTTGGTTGCACCCTTATTAGAGGGATGATGCAATTTTCTTTTTATCATTTTATATGGGAGTGGACACCATGTTCACAACTTCCTACAGATAAAAAAAAAAAACATATATTATTAAGAAATTTAAAATACTTGATAAAATTTTATAGATGAAAAAAAACCTTTAAAAAAAAGAAAAAATTCCTAAAATAATTTTGCGGCCTACCTAGATGCCCAACAATTGTTGACAAGGTCACGACTCATGTGGAACTTGGAGAAATAGCAGTAGAAGACCAACACAAGGGAATGGAAGGAATCACACAAGGAATGCAGCCTAACCATGCTTTGCTCTCAGCTTGACAAGGTTTGTCGAATTTCAAGCATGAAATTCGAATTTTGGCGAACATTAAATTCATTAAAATTCATCTTGGGATTCATACACAAAAAGTTGGATATGTTTTTTATTAAAAGATATTTTCAAAAAACACTTTCAGGGTTTTTGAGGTATTTTTCTTATAAAACATCACTCATCATCAGTCTAAGCACATAACTATTCACCAATGTATAGAAAGGTGACTGTTAAAAATTCATGGCATGTGTTTGAGGTTGTTTGAAGTTGTTTAAGAGTTGATTAGTCAAAATAGTAGCAGACAACCATACTTCAAGCTTTCAAAGTAATGAAGTATTTTAAATATTTAATAATATATGTTTATGACATTCTAAATGCCAAATATTTGTTTTGATGAAAAAGGGATCCTAGGTCTAATGCATATATCACTAACATCAATTCTTTTTCAAAGAACATTAGGATGCAAATCAGCAAGGGGATTAGATTTACTTCCAACCTTGAAGGTGAGTCAATCAACCTCAGATATAATCCTTTAATGCCTTGGAAATGGATTGAAAGTGATTTGCTTTTATTAACTTGACAAAACTATGACCTACTCTAAAAATGCAACTTTTATTTAATAGAGAAACTATAAAGCCAAATTTCAACAAAAAATTTGAAAAGAGCAAAGTTCCATGCACCTGTCATACAAATTTGAGCATGAATTTGTTGGACAGAGTTGCCTAGGGTGCCTATGTATGTGTTGACTTTTCTCGGATTGGAAAAGGCAGTCCTATAGCTATTTGTCTACCTTTTGTTTTCTCGCACTATGACCTCCATTTTCAAATTTGAACCTACACAAATCTGAAAAAGAGATGGGGTGGTGGCTATATAGGAGTTTGCCTCAATCAAACCCCTATTTTGGTATTTCTACCTCCACAAATAGCCAATAAACTAATTGATAAAATGTGTGTGATCCTAACTTTAAGTGCGTCTAAGGTTGTAATGAGCTAAAAATGCATGAAACCCTACTCAAGGGTGTTAGAGAAGGATTTCTAAATGACAATGACAAGATCCACCTAAGAGAAAGTCAAATACCCTTAGAAAAATTTGAAACACAATGATACCTCGCTTTGGGCAACAAGAAGCTTAAAGATGAGGACACTTTGAAAACAAGTCATTAGGTTGTAGAAAATGGCCAAGAGCACTTTCCAAACCTAGATTTCACCATGTCCTGTTAGCATTGAACTCCAATCATTGAATGAAACTTTATCAAATCTGAAAATATCCTTGAAAACCTGCAAATTCAAATGTATTTTGGCAAAATGCAATTGTCACAATAATCTCTTTCTTATTTTTATTGTCCTCTTTTCAAATGGTAAAATGACTAGGTATTTATAGGCTATTAATCTAATTTCCCAAAAATTAGATCCTAATAGCCGACATTTGAAATTTGAAATTCAAATAATAAATTACTATCCTTGACATATTAAAAATTGGAGGCAAAATAGGAGGACAAAGTCGCCCTAGGCATCATTATCCCAAGCCTATCTTGCGAGGTGTAAAGTGTCAGGGGAAAAACATTAAATGTTTGTCTTGGTTTTGTACATATGATTTCTCGATAAATGATTAAATGGGCCACGGAACACATAATTTAGGAAATTAGGGCATGATTAGGGGATGTTTAAATACATTGATGGATGGGTCACTCAAGTAGGTTCCAAACAAAGCATGAAATTGTGCATCCACCTAAAAGGGAGTACAATTTTTGACACTACAATATTATTTTATTTACATTAAATTGCTATTATAAATTTAAAAATTTACTATAATTAAATTTAATATTGTTTTATTTTATTTGTATAGTTCTTATTTTCTAATATTATCATTTAACAAATTAAATTGTCATATTTTACAATATTTAATTTAGATTTTAAAATATTTATATATAAAATTTAACCAATTTAAAGTATTTATATTATATTTAACAAATATACTAGAATTTAACATATTTAAATTAAAAAATTTAACTTATTAAAATTGAGTTTTTTTAAAGTTAAAAATGAATATTAAATATATTTTATTTAAATATTTTTTTAAATAAAATATAGTTAATGCTTTAACTTTTAAATATTAAATGTTATTTGTCTTTTAAAACATGCAAATTGTAATTTAATGGCTCGCAAAAAAATCCAGTCACTAAGGGATGGAAGCATGTGACCCGGAATGGTGTTGATATCAAATGTAACTTGTGGCAAACACCTTTTACTGGAAGTTTAACAAGGGTAATGGGTCACTTGGCATTTCAAGGGGTGCATGTGGAGGTATTACTGCATGTTTGAAGATGACTTCACAAATTAAAGTTGCTTTAGAGAAAGATCAATCCTCTTTGATTGTATAAAATATAAAGAAGACAAAAAACAAACAATCAAAGCGGATGTATCTAGATTCACGACATCTATTACGTCTTCCTCATCCATTATGATCAAGGCCACAGGTGTATTGAAAGAAAGTGGAACATTGAACAATTTTTGGAAACCAATAAACATGTGGATGATGCATTAGCTAATTTATTTTATTCAAGTGTTATTCCATTCAATGTAGCTAGGAATCCACATTTTCATAATGCAATTTAGAAATTTGTAAAGTTTGGAAAAAGGTACACACCTCCCTCTTTAGAGGCTTTCAGAATAGCTCTTTTGCAAAGGTCAAAAGATAGTGACTAAGAAATTAGTTGAGGTCAAAGCCTCTTGGAAGGAAACAAGTTGCATTAGATAGAGTGATGGATGGTCAAATATATGTCAGAGGCCATTGATTAACATTTTGGTGGCTTGCCTTGAAGGTGTTGTTGTCTTAAAATTGATTGACACCATGAACTATAAGAAAACTTCAAAGCATATTTTTAAAATATTAGACAAAGCCATTCTTGAAGTGGGGTGGAAAATGTGGTTCAAGTGGTAATTGATAGTGTAGTTCTTGAAGGTGATTGACACTATGAACAATAAAAAACTTCAAAGTATATTTTTAAAATACTAGAGGAAGCCTTTCTTGAAGTAGAGGTGGAAAATTTGGTCCAAGTGGTAACTAATAGTGTAGCAAATTGTGAGGGAGTTGAAAAATCAATAGTAGAGAAATACCCACAAACATATTGGAGCCTATGTGTAGCCTATTGTTTGGATTTGTTGCTTCATGACTTGGCTAAATTCCCATGGATACATAAAGCAATTCATAAAGGGAGAGCAATTGCAAACTTTATGACAAATCATTGTCTCACATTGAATCTTCACAAGCAATGTGCATCTAAGGAGTTGTTGAGGCCTTGTGACATAAGATTTTTTATTATTTTATGTCAGTTTTAAAAGAGTAGTTGAAGCGAAAGCAACTTTGAGGCTTGTTATTTGTTCCAATGAGTGAGAAAATTCAGTGCTTTCCAAAGGTCCTAAGGGAAGAACGTAGAGAGAATCATTTTAAACAACAATTTTTGGTAAAGTGCAGCAAAGGTTTCGAATTTATGTGGACCAATTATTGATGTGTGTTTTGTATGGTTGATGATGACACCCCTTGTGAGAGAAGATAGAGTTAATTTTACCACATCCATTCCAAAATGAGGAACAAGTTGTCTAGAAAGTTGGGAGATTTTGTCTAAATTCACAACAATTTAAAATTGTTTATAAACAAATCAGCAAATGACTCCACGTCTTCATAGCAACAAATTCCACAGGACATAGCAATACTAGTTGCAAATGAACTTGACATTTTTTATGATGAATTGAGTAGTGATACTGATGATGATGCTACATCATCTCAACCAAGTGCTCTTGATGACTTGAAGCCTTTTTTTAAGTTCTTGAGTCTTAACTCTTGATTGTCCCTTTTTGACAAAAAAAACATCTTAGCAATCATGATTTCACATGTTTCTTATGGTTTAACTTTTATAAGGTTTTGCTAAGTAATTTTTGGATTTGATAAGGAGAATTTTGTCTCCTTATGCTCTTTGCTCTCATCCTAATGATGGATCACAGAGTGTGATCCAAAATGTTGATGCAAAAAATTCGCACACAATCGAATCCAAAAATCACTTAGCAAAACATTATAGATTGTGGAAACTTGATATCATTAATTTGATAACTTTGTTATGGTTTATAAATGTGACATCTTTTTATAATTATTTCAAATCTATTTAGCAATGTTAAACTATTTTGATAATTTTGTAGATATATTACTTATATTTCTAAAAAGATTAAATTTATATGAAGTGAATTTAATCACGAAATATGTTTTTTCTCCCTGCCAAACTTCATCCAAATTTTATTGTTGCCAAACTTGAACTTGAACCCAAACCTTGTGAAATAGATCTTACCTATAAACAGGTGCATAAATTTATGGCCTAATTGTGGGTTAGAGTTGTCTCCTATTAACACTTAATTTGTAAGTAATTCTGTTATGCGGTAACTTTGGTTGGTCTTTGCTTCAAATATGCTTTTTATGGTCACACAAAATGAATGAATATGACCAACAAATGGCAATTTATTGTTTTTTCTTTTCTGTGATGGCAATATATAATGACCTATGCTAGAGTGACTTCACTGTGAATCTTCACAATGTAGGTCTAACATATCTTTCAGAAATTGAGGTTCAATTTAGTGTTTCCAACTTGGCAAGTAAAACTAGAGAGTAAAAAGAAACAAAAAATACCTGAACAATTGTGGGACCCAAAAGTGGTACCATGTGCAATTCCACAGGTACCATTTCTCAGACATTTTGTACCTGATTCTGGCAGGTTTAGGGGCAAAGTTAGTAACAAGGATTTAAACCCAAAATAATCAATAGAGCAAGCAATGTATAATCATATCAAATATTGTGATTGTGTAGATGATTTATATTTGGAAAACTTAATATACAAGGTATGGGTCAAACCTATCTCCTTAGCATTTAAAATTTCATTCTTATGGATGACTTTAAAAGATTGGGCACTTCTATTAGCTGTAATCAATCAATTGTATTATAATCTAATTTAGTTAAACATTATCATGTAGCCTTTGCCACTAAAGCAATTTTTGTATGATTTTGATCTAACAAGATTCAGGGCTCAAAGACATGCCAAGTTCGAAACATGAGTTCAAGGTTCCAACATGGTGAAATTCTCCTGCAGGAATATATGTACTAGTTATTTGAAGACATCCTAATTCACTGACCTAGGGATTATACCCAATTGTAGAAGAAATCATCCCAAACCAGGGAACTGTAAACGCACCTTGATCATTTCCCAATAGAATGGGAATACATTCAACAAGGGCATATGCCAACCTAAGTTTCCAGTTTGTTTTCAGGTTCAAGTACGAGTATAAGATTCTGGTACGTAGATTCGGTCAAAAAAAAATTGGGGTTTGGGTACGTTAATACAAAAACATATAAAAATTAGAAATGTGTGTGTGTGTGTGTGTGCGTGCAGTAGTAATTAAGTTCAAAATACACCACCATATTAATAGTCAAATAACATAGAAAAAATACACCACCACTTTCATAGTCAAATATTAAAATATTAGTGATCTCAAATGTCATGATATAAAAATAATAAATTAAAGTTCAAACATAAAAATTCCAAGTATTTACAATCAGCCATTATTGATCATTGGTCAATTTGAATCATATGGGTCATCAAAAAAAGCATCATCAGCATCCATATTAGATGTTACATTTTTTGGAGAACCACAAATAGCGTCAGTGGCACTCACACAAGCACTGATACTTAAATATTTTCCTTTTTGTTGACTTCTAAACAATATTCCCTCTAACCCTAATCCATCATAGTATTTATATGCAACAACAAGATCATTATCAAACTACTATTGTCACGTAACAACATCTAAATATGGACTCTTTTCCTAAAAATACCTAAAACAAATCCCATAAGTGGCCATTGAGTTAGATCATCATTGTAGAGCAACCCATCATTGAACTACTGTACAACACTAGACTCAAACTTCTTCACTAGCCTAATAGCCTCTAAACACATAGAATTATATTGAAGACCCTACAGAAATTCTTGTAGCACATGTAGGGCCTATATTAAGACCAGTACTGCTATATACAACAAGAGTGTCAAACTGCTACTCTGGCATAGAGATATACAAAATGGACTTTTATCTTGAAAATGGCACCCTAACACATTTGAATATCGTAATAAGATTGTCACCATACAATTAGACTAACATATTTAATTATTTCAAAGTCAACATGAAGTCAAAAAAGTAATAAAAAATCCAAAAAAGTTGAAAAACGCATGGCCTAGGCATTTGAACTCATGGATTCGGTCCGGGTTCGAACTGGAAACAAAATTTTGTACCCACAGTCATGAAATCGTTTCCTGGTCATTTCCATAGTCAAGAAAACGTATCTTGGACGTATTTTCTTCATTTTTGTATTGTTTCTCATACCCCTATCATACCCGAGGCCATATATGGGCATACCAGTAACTTAGAATTGCCAACTAGTGCTCGCATTTACAAATTCCACAAGTCCTATGAATAAAGCACTACCCATTAAGATGAATGTCACCAACATATAGTTATTTTAGGTTAATTTCATTGTTGTTAATCTAAATTTTGATTGATTATATCGAAGAGGTTTGCCATGCATGTTACTTTTCATTTGATAACCCCCTTCTATGGTCAGCAAGGGTCAAACTCCATGAAATAGAGGAACCTGCAACTTTTCAGGGTGCAACAACAATTAAATCTCAGCCAGCTATAGTGACCTCCAACTGATTTAACACATCAATGCCCCAAAAACCATAAGGAAAAGGGCAGAAACATCCTTTTACATGACAAAAAACTTCATTGTTTATGGTTAATAGAAGTTGTGTTTTTAAGACTCAACTAAACCTCTCCAGCTGACAATTTACCTATCAGTGACAAATACAACCATAATTTTTTAACTGGAATGAATACAGTTTCACTTTCAATACCAAAATATGCAACAATGAGTGTCATCTTATATTTTCTCAGAACGATATGCAAAAATATGCACAAGTTCTTTTTTTTATTTTTTAAATCATCAAGACTTTTTTCAAATCCGGTCTATAAACTATTGAACATGAGTTTCTGGATAAAAAGCATTCCAAAATAAATAAATAAATCACTATTTATATTGAAAACAAAAAATTATGTTCCACAAATTTAACCTCCGTAATACATTGGATCTCATGCTACCAAAGAATAATCCAACGAGTTTTCCTTTCAAGCCACATCCAACAATGCAAAAAATAGGAGTGTCATTTTGTAATCAATAAAACCAAAACCCTAGCTAATTAATTCTTAATGTTTTAAAATGTCAACGCTCTAGTAGAAATATAAGGGTTTTCATAATGGAGCTTCAGGTTTGAAGAATAAATAGTACATAGTAACATACACGATGCAACTAGTTGTGAGGTTAAAATACTACACCTGGTAAGAATTGGTAAGATACCACATACAAATGGAAAAATCAATGCACCAAACAAGAATTTGGCAAAATACCACATCGAATTTTCTATAGGAATAAAGCACCGCCTCCAACAAGATTTGGCTAAAATGCCACACAATTTGTTCGATGGGTGAATAAACCATACTTAGTAATAATTAGGTAGAAGATTGTGCCTAACAAGAATTGGTAATAAACCACATCTAACTAACCACATAAAGCTTAGAAAGAATTATGTAAAATGCAACAACTTCGAGCTACCAAAACAGATGAGACTAATTGCAAGCTTCGAGTTAATTCGCCAGAATAGATGCTGACCTAATGGCATCTAATCCAAGAGTTGTTCCAAAACAAAAATATTCAAAATTCAAAATATGTATGCATTCCCTTCTATTACCAAAAATATGCAGTTCAAGGTTTTAACTTCCCAAGTTTCTTTAAAAACTAGACAACAAAACAACTTCACCATCTGTAGAAGTTACATTACACTTAATGCCCTCTATATTTTGAAGTTAGATTTAAGAGACCAAAACCCTAGCTAAATAATTTAAGCTGAAATAAATACCTTGGCCATTATGAGCATCCAAAATTTCAAAAGCCCACGGAGACATTATTTACTGGTTATGTTGTTGATGTTGTTGTTCCTCATAAAATCTTTAACCTCACCTAATGCTCGTAAATTCATAGAATTTGCTCCTATTTGAAATTGTTTTGGTTTAAACAATAGAAGAATGTAACAAAATCAGTCAAATGAGGAGATCAGATGCGTTTGCCGAGACAACAATGGAGGTTTTTGTTGATTTTTGTGGAAAACCCCCCCAAATGAAATGCCCCATAAGTTTGAACTAGCAATTGCACCTTAGTGTGCAATGGGTACACAGAAGAAGTGTGGAAAGTCAATTAAGATAAATTTTGATCTATTTTTATAATATATAAAACTATTTTAATCATTTAATGTAATTAATAGTTTTATTTTAAAATATAATAATATATAAAACTATTTTAATCATTTCATATAATAATTTAAAAAACTATTAATGATATAATAAAAATCAATATTTAAAAATTAAAGTTATTTTTCAAAATTATTAATGATAAATAAAGTCAATATAAAACAATAAAATTTAAAATTGTTAAAAATAAATCAATATAAAAAATTAATGAGAAATAAAGTCAATATATAT